>PVKC010044764.1:0-11539 GCA_004027635.1 Crocidura indochinensis | reverse complement strand
CTATACCTACCATCAGAGAACCTAACTTTCCCCACACTTCTCTCTTCCGGGTAAATCTAGGTCTGTGGGGTCTCTCATTCTTAACTATCCTATTTTATTCACATAGATGAAGCCTAGATCATCATTCAGCAGATAATGCTTTCCACTCATTGCCTGAGATAGTGAGGCCTAGATGAGGGAATGGAAGAGACAAAGGATTTTGTATCTAAAGAGAGGGAAGCATGTACCTGTTGAAGCACCAAATTGGAGAAGAGTCTCAGAGATCAGAGCACAAGCACTCTGAGCTAAGTGTATGTAATAGGATTCTTCTCACCTCCAGAGTTGTAGTTCTTAGAAAGATTGATTGAACATCAGGAACACGTAGGTTTTTCACTGGCTTTGTTTGGGACTCTGAAAGAGAACCACCTCACAGATATATTTCTCTTCTGCAAGAAGTGCATATTGAAAGTGTGGAACAAAAAATTCTGGAAAAAATGAATTGGTTTTCTAAGCTTGTTTTCTTCAGATTCCCTCATCATAAATGTGATACAGCAAGACCTTGGCATTTCACTTGTGGGTTATAGAAGAAGTAGAAAATAGCTAAGGAGGTGGCTCAGTAGGTTTGCCAGTACAGGGAAATAAGACCCTGGTGCCAAGAGTAGCAAAGAGATCACTAAGATTATTGCTCCAATAAGGGCTAGAGACCTCTCTCAAGGTCATTGAGAGAACATAAAACCCAGAGGCTAACAACAAATTTGCCAGCTCTAAATGTAGAGTCAGAGGACTGGGCAATAATGAGGTCCTCATGGAAAAATGACTGCCAAAGTACATTGCATAAACTGAAAATGTCAAGTGATAGGCCACACTTTCCTTGTAGCCTGCAATCCTGCTTTGCTATGTAAAGACTATTCCAAACTTATGAGAATAAAACATTATGAATGGGCATGTTTAAAGCAGAGTCAATGTATGCTTTCCTAGGAAGACAGGATTATTCTGTCAATTGAAGAAAATAAGAAAGCTTATTTTTAGAAATATTCTAAATCTGATTGTTTTATTGATAACACCATGACTTAGAGAATTTAACTTTAATCATCATTATTTCAGGCATAAAATGTTCCAACATCAATTCCCTTCACATGAATCCCTTTTCTTTTATCAATGATCTCACTTTCCCTCCCACCCCCAAACTGCCTCTCGGGCAGGTACATTTTTTTCTCTCCAGCAGTTACTATATCCCTTCTTTCCCAACCCCCATTCCAGTGACAAGCTTTCTATTTAAAACTAGTTCTTTCAGGGCTTTGTTATTCCCTTACAATGTTTTTATATTCCACATATGAGAAAGATCTTTCTGTGTCTGTTCCTCTTCTACTAACTTCACTAAACATAATACTCTCCAGATCAATCCATGCATTTTGGAAGCTGCATTTTGATCACAGAAAGCAACTTTGAAATCCAGTCAACATGTAATGATTACTGGATTAAAGACCCTTTAATGGTGTGACTAAGTCCTTATCTCCAAATAAGATAATTTAATGTAGGTTTCTGAGTGGACACAACTTGAAGGGGTAAGGGCTATATATAGTCAAATCATGTAAGGAGGACAAATAGCGACAGACCAGAGTGGTTGATTCCCCTCAAGAAAGGGGAAAGTTTCACTAGAAAAAGCAGTGCAGATAAGATTCTGGGGGGAAGAATCTGTTTTCTTACAAGGATAATGTTTTCCAAGGTCACAAAACTGAACTTGAAGTCTGAAACTTTCTTTGTCATCTTTTGATTGTAAGTTATAAGAAACTCTAGAAGTTAACTTGAGTTAAACCTAAATTTTAATGAAAGTATATGGCAAGGATTCCAAGAGAAACCACAGAACTTGGGGGAGGGTGAGGTAAGCAAGATATCTGGGGACACTATAAGATGGTCTGGATAGATATCTTCTCTCGTCTCTGAGTCTCTGCTTCCTTCTCCATTTGACTTTCAACTGTCTTCCCTGTTTCCAGCACAAAAAGCCACCCATAGTACCTCTATTTCCACATGTTTTGTCATTCTTCACAAAGGAACTCATATGTCTCCTTTTTAAAAAAAATTATTTAAGCACCATGGTTACAAGGTTATTGATAATACAAATTTTCCCAAAGATGTAATATTTCATGATTCAGTTACAGTCGCACAATGTACAACAACCTTCACCAGTGTACATTTCCCACCAACAATGTCCCCAGTTTTCATCTCACCCTCCCTGAGGCCCTCTTCTCTCCCATCCACCCTTCACACCAGCTTGCTTCTGGAGTAGGCATTTTACATCAATGTCTCTTTTAACACTGTGGTTTGCACTACTGTCAATGAAGAGGTACCATGAATGTTATCCTCTTTCAGCACCCAGTTCTTGTCCAGAGTGATCAGTTACAGCTGCCACTGTCATAGTGGACCCTTCTATACTTTACCTGCACTCTCTGCTCTTTGTGACAAGCTTCCTACCATGAACCAGTCTTCTTTTTTGGGGAGAGGGGGTTCACACCCAACAGCGCTCAGGGGTTACTCCTGGCCCCATGCTCAGAAGTCGCTCCTGGCAGGCTCAGGGGACCATACGGGATGCCGGGATTCAAACCATCGACCTTCCGCATGTAAGGCAAACGCTTTACCTCCATGCTATCTCTCCGGCCCCAAACCACTCCTCTTAATTCTCATCTCTATTGTCTCTAGATATTACCTTTAATTTTCCTTATATCACACCGATGAGTGATATTATTCTATGTTTATTCTCCTCCCTCTAAATTATTTCACTCATCATAATAATTTCCATGTCCATTCATGTATAAGCAAATTTTATGACTTCATTTTCATAATGATTGCAGTGTATTTCATTGTGTAGATATTACTGTTTCTGTATACACCTCAACCCAGGCCCTTTGCCTGGTTTGTTGTCACCCATCTGTTGTCAAGCAACTGAGTTGCTTCCAAATTTTGACTGTGAAATAGTGTTGCAATGAACATGGGAGTGCAGAGGGCATTTTTTGTATATTTTTTTCCTTGTTCGTAGGGTATATCCTAAGAGTGTAATTGCTGGGTCATAAGGAACTCAGTTTCCAGGTTTTTGAGAAATTTTATTTTCAGGAAAGGTTGGACTAAATATCATTTCCACCAGCCACTGCTGGTGAAAGTCCTTTTCTCCCTGCATCCGTGCAAGCACTGTTTATTCTTGTTCTTTGTGATGTATACTAGTATCTCTGGTGTGAGATACCTCATTATTGTTTTGATTTGCATCTCCCAATTATTAGTGATGTGGAACATTTTTCATGTGCCTTTTGGCCATATGTTTTTCTTCTTTGAGGAAATGTCAGTTTGTTTCTTCTCTCCATTTGTTGATGGGTTAGATATTTTTTTCTAATTAAGTTCTACCAGTACCTTATAAATCTTAGATATTAACCCTTTATCCAATGGGTATTGGATGAATAGTTTCTCCCGTTCTGTGGGTAGACTTTATATCCTAGTCACTGTTTACTTTGAAGTGTAGAATCTCCTCAGTTTAACGTATCCCATTTGTTTATCTTTACTTTCACTTGTTTGGACAGTGGTGTTTCTTCCTTGAAGAAGCATTTAGTTTCAATGTCATGGAGTGTTTGCCTATGTTTCACTCCATTTACTTTATGGTTTAAGGTCTGATATCAAGGTCTTTGATCCATTTTGAATTGACCTTTGTGCAGTGTTATAGAGTGTGCTGAGTTCACTTTTTTGTCCCCCAATTCACAATACAAACCAGGCAAAGGGCCTGGGTTGAGGTGTATATAGGGTGCATTTACTGTACCTTCTCTTTCTATACAGTCAGTGTAAAAAACGCAGCCTGTGATAAGAATTGGGAGGCCTTATCTTTTCTTTTTTTTTGATTTTTGTAAATATATATTTGTATATATATGTGTATATATACGTATGTGTATATATATGTATATGTATATATACACACTACACACACACACACATGCATATAAATTCCTTCACCAGTGCAGCATTCCCATGAAAGCCTGTCTAGAGTACAGGCCTGTGTGGGGTGGGGAGGAAGGACACTTGGGATATTGGTCATGGGAATGAGTTCACTTTTTTGCATGGAATTGACCAGTTTTCCCAACACCACTTGTTGAAGAGGATTTTTTTGCTTCACTTTGTTTTTATTGCTCTTTTATCAAAGATTAATTGATTGTATACCTGGGGGTCAGTTTCAGAATACTAAAGTGTATTCCATGGACCTGAGGGTCTGTCTTTGTTCCAATATCATGTTGTTTTAATAACTGTTGCTTTATAATACAACTTAAAGTTGGGGAAAGTGATGCCTCCCATATTCTTTTCCCCAAGGATTGCTTTAGCTGTTCATAGGCATTTATTGTTTGAAAGGAATTGCAGGAGTGTTTGATCCACTTTCTGAAAACTTCACTAATATTTTTAGGGATTACATTATATCTGTACAATGCTTTGGGAAGTATTACCATTTAAATTATGTTAGTCCTTCCAATCCATTAGCAGGTATATGTCTTCGTTTCCTTGTGTTCTCTTTTATTTCCTGAAACAATTTTCTTTGTAGTTTTATTTGTAAAGGTCTTTTGCCTCTTTATTTAAGTTGAGTAAAAGATACTTAATTTTCTGAGACATAGTTTTATTTATTTATTTATTTATTTATTTATTTATTTATTTATTTATTTATTGGTTTTTTGGGCCACACCCGTTTGATACTGAAGGGTTACTTCTGGCTAAGCACTCAGAAATTGCCCCTGACTTGGGGGAACCATATGGGACGCCAGGGGATCGAACCGTGGTCTTTCCTTGACTAGCGCTTGCAAGGCAGACACCTTACCTCTAGCGCCACCTCGCCGGCCCCTGAGACATAGTTTTAAATGGGATTTTTTTAAGTCTCTTCTTTTTTATTACTTGTATATAAAAGCATCATGAATTTTTGTGTGGCAATTTTGTAGCCTGTCATTTTGCTACACAAATCTCTTGTTTCACAAAGTTTTTTTGGTAGAATCTTTAGGATTTTTTAAATATAGTATCATGTCATCTGCAAATAGTGAGAGTTAAACTTTTTCCTTTTCTCTTTGGAGACCCATGATATATTTTTCTTGCCTGATTGCTAAGTCAAACACTTCCAATACTATGTTGAATAGGAGTGGTCAGAGGGAGCAACCTTGTTTTGTGATAGATCTTAGAGGAAAGACTTTTAGTTTTCCTACATCAAGTATAATATTAGCCATGGACATGTGGTATATGGCCTTGACTGTATTGAGAAAAATCTCATCATTCCCATATTTTTGAGAGGTTTGTATCATAAATGGGTGCTGAACCTTATCAAATGCCTTCTCTGCATCTATAGATATGATCATATGGTTTTTATTTTTCTGTGTTTTCTGCATTCTGTAATGCAATGCTGCATTACATTGATTGACTTTTT
Source organism: Crocidura indochinensis (assembly GCA_004027635.1). Lineage (NCBI taxonomy): Eukaryota > Metazoa > Chordata > Mammalia > Eulipotyphla > Soricidae > Crocidura > Crocidura indochinensis. The sequence goes on along the minus strand of PVKC010044764.1, from coordinate 6,129 downwards.
TGGGGGAGGGGTCACACCTGGCAGCAGAGATTACTCCTGACTCTATGCTTAGAAATCGCTCCTGGCATGCTCAGGGGACCATATGGGATGCCGGAATTCGAACCACCATCCTCCTGCATGCAAGGCAAACTCCTTACCACCATGCTATCTCTCCAGCCCGATTGACTTTTGTATGTTAAAACTGTGGTATCAATCAGATACACCTCACACATTATCGCTATTTATTAGTTGAAAAAATCTGAATATAGTACCTTGAATTAATGTTTAGACTGCCTAATCCCACCTCTGGCTGTGGTCTGATCATCCTAATAACTACTCAGATTTTCAGGAAAAAGCTCAGTTGCATTTCTAGAATTCCCATGGAGCTTGCTGCTACTTAGGGGTTGAAGACTTATGTTTTGGAATTCCTGAATCTGTTTGTTCTCGTGTGTGTGTGTGTGTGTGTGTGTGTGTGTATTCTTTCCTAGATTGATGTTTGTTTCCAGACCTGCATCTCTCCAGTGTCCTGGTGAGATATTAATTTCGTGGCTTCTTAACTGGGTTTCATCATTCTGGGTTTGTAAGTTTATGTCTATTTGTATTAGAATCATGACTAGAATTGATTTCTTGAATTGAATGAACCTACCTTTTCTGTACATGAATTGCTACCTTCTTTCCTCCAACAGCTAACATGGAATATAAAGATATGACTATATATATTATGGGAACTTTAATATTAATTTTACTTGTTATGTTAGTTCATAAGATTCTTGAGTTAAAAATGTGGGTTGAAAACTCTGAATTATTACAGAAAATGCCTGAAATGCTTTCAAAATACTCTGACTTGTCCCCCCCCCATAAAAGTGCCTAAAATGCTTTCGGTTTTTTTTTGAAAGACAGAAGACAAAATTTATGAATTTTTCCAGTCATAACACTGGTCAAGCCCCAAACACTGAGGTTGGTGTTCCAATGTCACCTACTGGTGATAGGCCAATAGAACCTTAGTTGTTTCACCAGATAGAAAAAACTCAAAATATTTCACATGAAAATTTTGACCTCACAAAATAAATTAATGTAGCCGACTCAGCCGAATCAGTGGGCAGAACTGGAAGCTTATCACCCAGCCCCCCTCTACTGCAGCTCTATAGAGAGTGTGAAACAGATCCTATCCCTCCCCACAGTTTTTTAGATAGTGTGGTAATGATCAATCCCTCCCCCACAATAGATACTTATTACAGAGGTTGGCATAAATACAGAATCAGAATTAAGCCCTCCCCCCATTGAAAACAATTTACTGCAACAACTTGTTCTTAAGGAGATTGAAATTAATACAGGCTCAGTAAAAATCCATTGGAAAAATATCCATCCATAGAGGACAGTTCTTAAAAGAATTGGATCTGATACAGAATCAGGAACAAATTTTCCCAGTCAGGAAGACAATCAAGTCTCAACCTATGATGGGTTAAATATGGATTATCTACGGCTATTTAAGAAAGTATGCTGTGAATTCCTTGATTAAGAGACAAATAATAAAGACCTTCAAAAACTCCTGACAAAACGTTAGCATTTTATAATGCTAATGAAAATTGTCAAGCAATATTACACCCTCTTTTTCCATTTTATCTTGAATTCCTTGGTACCTGGAGTGATATGATGAATTGGACTCATCAGGATTACATAGCTGTAGCTAAGATATGTCTAAATCCATCTCAGTATTTACAGTAGAAGATGTGATTTTATGAAACAGCAAAGGAAAAACTTAACAGCCTAGATCACTTTGGAAAGGTAGTTTCAAGGATCAAGCTGTCTTATGAGATGCTTAGAAGAGAAGGGGAATACACAGAAGTAAATAAGCAGGCAGGATTACCATGTGTTGTTTTAAGAATGAGTTGAGATCTTGCTTTTGAGGCTTGGGAAAAAGTTAACTCTGAAACTGTATTTTAGTATCTTAGTACAGAAACTAAGATACTTAGTATATAGTTATCTACTTAGTTATATATAGTATATACTTAGTTATATAAATATAACTACTTAGTAGCAACTTAAGCTTGTTGAAGCCTGACATTTCAGGAAGCTGTGATCTGGACATGCCCAATCGTCAGCCCATATGCAGCAATTTCAATGTGCAGTTTTGTCTCATGGCATGGCTCATTTACCCACCAATATTTTGTTGACGCAGTTCATAAAAAAGTTTTCCTAGGTATATTTCATGCATTACATAGTTGACATTTTACTGTTGGATCCAATTCATGGATAATTGCAATGTTTTATGAATTTATCATTAGATGCTTGAAGGATGCTGATTTAAGAATAGCCAAAGAAAAAAATACAGTTTTTGCCCTCATTTCAATACTTTGGATTTGTACTTCAGTGTATCCACAAAAGATCTTCACTTACCAGAAAAATCTAAGGACTCTTAATGACGTTCAAAAACTTTTAAGTTATATAAATTGGATCTGTCCATCTCTTGGGATTCCAAACTCAGAAGTTCATGACTTCTTTAGTACTTTAGAAGGAAACATGTACTTAGATATTCCCAGGTATTTAACTCAAAAAGTCTAACAGAAATTAGAATTTTTGTAGATCAGCTCAGAAAGTTCTATCTTCTCAGGTTTATACCTGGAGAGGAAGTATGAGTTTTAATTATTGCAACCCCTCATTCTCCTATGTGTACTATTTTTCAAGCTATTGGAACCTTTAGAACAAGTTTATTTATATAACAAATAATATCACACATTTGTTCCTTATTTGGAACTGGATTGTTGCTTTTATCATCAAAGTAAAGCTCAGAATAGTTTTCCTGGTAGGCTTTGATCCTGAAATAATAGTGTTGCCAATTCCTAAAAAGGAAATAGTATGCATACTACCTCTCAATGAACCCCTTCACTGAGACTTCTCTGATTTTTCAGGAGAAATTTTCTCCCATTATCCTGCAGGAAAAGCCTGGAACTTCTTTAATAGAATGCATTTTCTGTTATCCTCTATTATTTATTCCTCCCCTATACATGGTGCCCCATGTTTTATATTGATGGATCGTCATCAGGAAAAGGTGGTATCACTGACCCTTACCTGACAATAGTTCATACTAGTTACAAGTCTGCTCAGCAAGTGAAACTTGCTACTTTAAATTAGTTACTATCACATATTTCAGAGCCATGAAACATAGTGATTCAGCTTATGTGTTAGGATTATTTCCAGGCATAGTAACTGAATCTTTAAATGCTTGTAATAAGGTTGTTCAAGATTTGCTGCAGCCATTACAAGCACTTCAGCAAATACAGTTTGAGCCAATTTTTATCACTCACTTAAGAGCCCACTCTGGCCTCCCAGGAGACAGTGGTTTGATTCCTGACATCCCATATGGTTCACCAGGCCTGTCAGGGGTGATTTATGAGCACAGAGCCAGGAGTAATCCCTGAGCACCATTGGGTGTAATCTCAAAACCAAAAAAAAAGAAAATCAAACAACAGAAAATAGCAACTGTTGACAATGCTATAAATATATTTGAAAACTTTTCCATGAAATCATTGTGGAAAGTAATCTTTCAGTTCTTCAAATAATTAAGCATAGAATTATCATTATAATTCAGAAATTCTACTTCTCATATGTATTGAAAGACTAAAAAGCAAGATTTCTAAGAGGCATTTGCTTATAATCATATTTATAGTGGTAGATGAATTGAATAAACATGATAAAGTATATATGTACAATAATATTCAGATTAATTATATTATTATAATGTTTTCTTGCAATCATAAAAATAAAAAAATTTATCAACAGTTATTTATTTATTTGGGTTTTGTTCCACACCTGGTGGCACTCAGGGGTTACTTCTGGGTCTGTGATCAGAAGTCTCTTCTGGCAGACTTGGGGGACCATATTGGATGCCAGGAATCAAATCTGGGTCAGCCATGTAAAAGGCAAACTCCCTACTGCTGTGCTATCACTCCAGCCCCAAAATAAATGAAATTTTAATTTATTTACAACATATGTGAATCTTGAAGACAATTTGCTAAGTTAAACAAGACTGTCATAAAAAGGGATAAAAGCTGTATGATTTCTATGAGGTACCTAATAATAACTTGTGGAGAAAAGGCTATTTATTTGTGGTTCCGTTGGAGTGAGGATAAAGGGAATAAATGATTGCCTAACAGTTATAGTTTGCTAGTGCAGAAGTGGATTTATTCTTAAATTTGAGGATTTGTTGAGAACTGTATAAAGAGTTGCATATAAAACTTAGATGCTTAAGAAGGTGATATTTATTGTACAATTTATGTAGATAGGTCTGCATTCAACCCCAATATTCAGGCCTCTCTTTTTACCTATGTATGGCATTATTTTCCCATTCCTCAATTTGTTTTTCTTGGAGGGGAGCATACTCAGTGACGTGTAAGGGTTACTCCTGACTATGTGCTCAGAAATCGCTCTTGGCTTGGGGGACCATATGAGACGATGGGAGATTTGAACGGCTCTCTGTCCTAGGTCAGCTGCGAGCAAGGCAAACATCCTACTGCTGCTCCACCACTCTGGCCCCTAATCCTCAATGTTTAATGCAAATTACAATAGCTTGATTACAATCCCTGTGCTATCTGCCCACCTTCAGTGTATGATGGCCTGGTCTTATTCCTACTTTGTTCTCTATACCATAGTAACCTTTCCTTGTTTGAGACATGCAAAGGGAAACTTGTAACCTGAGTCTTCCTGCTAGGACATGCAATTCATAATCTGTCTCCAGACTCTCTAGAGCTTTATCCCAGCCATTCCCTGTCCTCTCAGCTTTTCTTAGTTTCTAGTCATAGACATATGTACACAGGGGAGAACCTCTGCTGTCCTGCCTTCTGTCAGGCTGTAGGTGCCCAGATCATTGCATGTTCGTGGGTTTCCTTTTATCTTCCTGCTCTCACTCAAAGATATCCATTACATATTTTGAGTGGATACCTTTTCTGCTGTCGAGATTTAGATGATCAATGAAATTAGTTCACCTGACACTCCTCTCTTCTGTTCTCAACCTAATTTAATTTAATGGTTAGAGTTTAAGTCTTGAAAAGTGAAAAAGGGTATCCACGCCTGCCCAGTAGGGCTGACTGCTAAGAACTGTAAGTCTTGTCTTTTCTTTGCGTTTCTTTGTCCTCTGCTGAAATCTGGACCTTGTGGGAGTGGGCCAACCAACCCCAAAAAAGACTCGCTCTCCCAGAGATCCATCCTAGGGCGAAACACCCAGGAATACCTCATTAGACTGAAAACCGGCTATAGCAAGTACTCTGCAAAGCAAGGTTCCCTGATTGTGACGTCAGGCTGGGAATTTCTCCATATCCACGCCTGCCCAGTAGGGCTGACTGCTAAGAACTGTAAGTCTTGTCTTTTCTTTGCGTTTCTTTGTCCTCTGCTGACATCCGGACCTCGTGGGAGTGGGCCAACCGACCCCAAAAAGACTCGCTCTCCCAGAGGTCCATCCTAGGGTGAAACACTCAGGAATACCTCATTAGACTGAAAACAGGCTATAGCAAGTACTCTGCAAGCAAGGTCCCCTGATTGTGACGTCAGGTTGGGAATTTCTCCGTATCCATGCCTGCCCAGTAGGACTGACTGCTAAGAACTGTAAGTCTTGTCTTTTCTTTTCTTTGTGTTTCTTTGTCCTCTGCTGACATCCGGACCTCGTGGGAGTGGGCTAATAATAGGCTGCAGAAGAGCACTTTGGCTCCGCTTCGCTACGCGGCCATGCGCTCTTTCTAAGGAAAGCACATCAATGCAACAAGAAGAGAAAAAAACACACTAAGGACTGTGCTGGATCACAGAAACCCAGCATTTCTCTCTGGATTGTCCTCATTGCTGTAAGCTTAGGCCTAAGATTTGATCCTCTCAGAGGCCTCATCCAAGGAAGACTCCACTCACTTGTAGGCTAATCGACACACCCAGAAAGGCTAGAACCAGAGGTGTTTGGCTGTTCACACCATCTACCCAATGAATACCACCGCAACACGTAGAAAAACACACAATACTAGTGTGACAATGGGGAAACAATGCAGGCCAGCGTCAGACATAGAGAACGAAGAAGACAATTCTGATGACCAGATAATGACCAACGAACTAATCAATCTCTCAGATAAGGACTTTAGAAAAACAATATGGAAGATGCTCAAAGAACTCAAA
>PVKC010044763.1:0-11538 GCA_004027635.1 Crocidura indochinensis | reverse complement strand
AATAGCTCCTGGCAGGCATGGGAGATCATATGGGATACCGGGTTTCAAACCAACCTCCTTTGGTCCCGGATCGGCTGCTTGCAAGGCAAACGCTGCTGTGCTATCTCTCCGGGCCCCTAATTATCTTATTTATTATGATTTAAAAAATATAATCATAAAAACCTCAGGTTTAATCTGAGGGTGATTTACACCATGCAAAACATTCCTCTATACTCACAAGAATAACAACAGTTCACATTGCTCTCAGGTTTTTTATGCCAAGCATAATTGATCTTAATGTGTTACCACTATAATTCTCTGTACTAGGTGCTACTAATATCACCATTTTACAGATGAAAATCAAAGTGAGGGAAGAGGGCCCAAAGAGATAATACAGCGGCAGGGTGTTTTTGCTTTGCACGTGGCCAACCGAGACTGATCCTGGTTCGACTCCCAGCATCCCATATGGTCCCCTGAACCTGCCAGGGGTGATTTCTTTTTTTTTTTTTTTTTTTTTTTTTTTTTGGTTTTTGGGCCACACCCGGTGACGCTCAGGGGTTACTCCTGGCTATTCGCTCAGAAGTCGCTTCTGGCAGGCACGGGGGACCATATGGGAACCGGGGGATCGAACCGTGGTCCGTCCAAGGCTAGCGCGGTAAGGCGGGCACCTTACCTGCAGCGCCACCGCCCGGCCCCTCCAGGGGTGATTTCTAAGTGCAAAGCCAGGAGTTAACCCTTGAGTGCCACTGGATGTGGCCCAAACCACCTCCCAAAAGTAAGGGAAGAGAGGTAGTATAGGGGTTCTAAGGTACTTGTCTTTCATGTTGCCAATATCAGTTCCATACCTGTCACCACATATGATCAGTCACCCAAGCACACCAAGAGTGATCCCCGAATACAGAGAAAAGGTGTGGACCAAGAATGAAAGGAAAGAAGTGAGAGGTGTAACGAGGGACGGATAAAGGAAGGGAAAGAAAAAAAAGAAAATTAAAGAGGCATAGGGAAGGTATAGGAATGTGCACAAAAGACTCACTAGTGAGCAGTCAATAATTGGGACCCGGGCGATGGTGCAAGAGGTAAGGTGCCTGCCTTGCCTGTGCTAGCCTTAGATGGACCGGACCGCGGTTCAATCCCCTGGTGTCCCATATGGTCCTCCAAGCCAGGAGCGACTTCTGAGCGCATAGCCAGGAGCGACTTCTGAGCGCATAGCCAGGAGTAACCCCTGAGCGTCACTGGGTGTGGCCCAAAAACCAAAAAATAATAATAATAATAATAATTGATATAATTGACACTGTCATACAAAGAAATAATCATCATGGTAGAACTCAGCACTGTGAAAGTTGTAACAAACCATCTTTTGTGGACAGATGATTATAGAATAGGAGTATCTGAATTGGGCCTTGAAAAATGGCCAAGAGGGGTAGCAGCGGTAAAAAAAAAAAAAGGCCAAGAAATGGACTGAGAGAGAAGAGGATCAGAATAGGCAGTCACAGTTGGGAAAATCTGTTATATATTTAAAATCAAGAAAATATCTCCGTTAGGCTGGGCTCTAAGGAATTGCATGTGGAGTAGAAGAGAAAAGCATCAAAGACAGAAACATGGTATTTGTGTTTGTGTATGGGGGGCAGGGGAGATGTATGTTTTGTTCTGGGACCACACCTAGTAGTGCTGAGGGCTTACTCATGGCTCTGTGCTTAGGAATCACTCCTGATGCTGTGATTCACTACTGATGTTTGAGGGATCATATGTGATGCCAGGGATCCAATAAGGGTAGGATAGTGCAAAGCAAAGATAGGACCCAAAGATAGGAAATGGAGGGGAGTTTTGAGATCCAAACTAAAGTGTCTGAATTTTATTTGCTAGCTAAAGGAAATCCACTCAAGACGATTTGCAGGGGCACAGGGTGTGGAGAGGAGTGATATTCAAAACCATGAAGGAAAGTTATGATGTAACTGCTTTGAATTAGGAGACCAGAGGATGGCCTCCTCTGTCCATCCTAGAAAAAAAATGAAAACTTTAAAGACATTGTTGATGTTGATAGCAGTGGAGAGAAAGGTGGGGTGGAGTGATAGCACAGAGGTAAGGCAGCTGACTGGGGATAGATCCAGGTTCAATCCCCAGCATCCCGTATGGTCCCCCAAGCCTACCAGGAGCAATTTCTGAGCACAGAGCCAGAAGTAACCCCTTAGCACCACTGGGTGTGGCCCAAACCCAAAAATAAATACATAAAAATGAAGAGAAAAGTGTGATAAGGAGAGACTTGAATTGGCAGCTGATAAAGTGAATATGGCAAGGGAAAGCGGTCAAAAAATGGTTCTAAGTAATTAAAATGTGCTAAGTAGAAAATGTTAAGTAGAAAACAAGTGAGGGAACTCAAGAGGCAATGTGAGTTTAATTTTCAGATTAATTGCACGGAGAAAGCCAGAAGAATTCTTGGAGATTTCCATTAACTTCAGTTCTGAGTTAAAACAACAACAACATAACAAAACAAAGTGGGTATAGAAAGATAGTATAGTGAGAAGCCAGAGAGATAGCGCAGCAGTAGGGCATTTGCCTTGCATGCAGAAGGACAGTGGTTTGAATCCTGGCATCCCATATGGTCCCCCAAGCCTGCTGGGGGCGATTCCTGAGTGTAGAGCCAGGAGTAGCCCTTGAGTGCTTCCGGGTGTGACCCAAAAACCAAAAAAAAAAAAAAAAAGAGAGAGAAAGATAGTACAGTGAATAGGGTGTTTGCATTGCATATGACCAATCCAGCTTGATTCCCTGGTACTCTAGTATACCCTGCGTATATACTAGATATACTCTAGTATATCTGCCAGAAATGATTTCTGAGTGTAGGCAGGGGTCTCAAACTCGCGGCCCGAGGGCCGTTTGTGGCCCTCCGTACAACATTTTGTGGCCCTGCCCTAGAGGAATCTTTTTTTGTTTTGTTTTGTTTTAGTTGTTTGGGTCACACACCTCAATGTTCAAGGCTTACTACTGACTTTGCACTCAAGGATCACCCCAACTTTGCCTCCTGCGGCCCCCAGGTAAATTGAGTTTGAGACCCCTGGTGTAGAGCCAGGAATAAGCCCTGGTATGGCATCTGTGGCCCAAAACAAACTAACATCTCAGAACTAAAGAAAGGAGTATGTATAATAGTTTAGACAAGACCATTAAGATTTCTTATTTTAGGATCTTATTTACACGTCTTAGTAATTTGTCATAGATTTCTGAATGTACTTTTGTAGTTTTTTGTTTAATTTTTTTGTTTTGGGAACACCTGACATTGTTCAGGGCTTACTCCTGGCTCTGCACCAATCAGGAATGATCCTGACGGAACTTGGGGAATCGTCAACCACGTGCAAGACAAGCCCCTTACCCAATGTTGTATCTCTCCAGTACCCTGTATTTTTGTTTTCAAGGTCTTTTGACATAAGATTCTCAAAAGATCTCTTCTCCATCTCAAGCATGTTACCTGTCTGAACTCACCTAACCTTGTCTTTCTTTTCCTGTAAGGTAACAATCATTCTTCCCCAGAAGCCTTCCTGGATGAACAAATGCTAGCTGACTCTCATGTCCCTCTTACCCTCTTCATCTTTAATATGGAGGAGAATGTGGAGTCAAATCGTGTCCAGTTAACACTAGGTGCATAGACTGTGACAAGGAGGAGCACAGCTCAGCCAAGAAAGCTGGGTCACAAAGTATAGGGGTGAGACTAAGACCAGCTCTGAATACTCTGTAAGCCTTGCTAAGAAGAGCAGTGGGGGAAGTGAGAGATTTGAAATGGAGATGATGAAGCAAGGGCAGTAACAAGATCAGCTTTGCCATATTGAAAGTCTGTTTTAGAGAGCACAGGGAAAACAGAAACTGGGGCAGTCCAGCGAGGACACAGAACAGTTGGGAGAGTACTGCTGTCTGGTGATAAACATAGTCTGAGGCTCATTCATGCTTTTCTGTCAATTTAGATGCAGTCTGAAGAGATGTGTGGACTGGAACTGATTTGTTCTTTTGCTGTTTAATTGGACTCATCTCCTTTGTAAACAGTAAGGTTATTGAAGGTAGAGATTCAGTTCTGCAATTTTTCCTATGCTGCGAGTCCCTGTGTCACTAGGAACACAATGGATATTTAGAATATGCAACTGCCTCAAAGTGCCACCTGTTTAAAATCACAAACATTTATTGACAGTATATGACAGTGGTTGCTATGGTTTCTAGACATTGGGATGGCATGTTAATTAAAGAGAATTATCTAATTTTCAGACTTGGTGGTTTTGGGTTTTTTTTTTTTTCCTTTGGTAGCTTTTGGATCATATCCAGCAGTACTATTGGCTCTGCACTCAGAAATTACTCCTAGTAGTGTTTGGGAACTGTATGGGATACCAGGTCAACTGTGTGCAAGGCAACTGCGGTAATATCACTCCAACTTCTCTCTGGATGTTTAAATACTTCATACTAAAAACATAATCTGTGAGCCATCATCCAGAAGCTTGTTTTTTGTTTGTTTGTTTGTTTGTTTGTTTTTTTTGGTTTTTGGGCCATACCCAGTGACGCTCAGGGGTTACTCCTGGCTATTCGCTCAGAAGTCGCTCCTGGTAGACATGGGGGACCATCTGGGGAACCGGGGGATCGAACTGCGGTTCGTCCTAGGTTAGCGCAGGCAAGGCAGGCACCTTACCTTCAGCGCCACCGCCCAGCCCCCTTAGAAGCTTGTTAAAAATGAAAAATATCAACCTCATCCAAGACCCACTTGATAAGAATCTGCATTTTAGCACAGTCAGTGCTCCAAAGGTTTCAGAAGCACCTAGGTAATCTAAGCAACATTGTGTTACACTTGTACCACAGATGGAACACTGATCACTTCCTGTTTGGTGTAGAAGTCTGTGCCTATGGTTTTTATCCTTGCTAGGTTCTGGAATTTCTGGAAGATAAGTGACGAACATTGTGCATGGTTCTAAATCTCTCACAGCCAAGAAGCAGAAGACCTAGATTTTGATCCTGGTTGTGTATGGCTTATCCTCTGTGAGAGGAGTTTGTATCTGTTCGTTTTGGGGAGGAGGCCTTCCATGCAGTGGTCATGGCATCAGGGCCCTCTCCTGGCAGACTTGACCATGTGGGTCAGCAGTCCAGTTGTAGGACCCAAGAAGGTGATGCTGTATGGTCCCTGTGGTGCTGGAGACCATTAAGTCTACCCTAGTGATGCTTGGATACCTTCAGGGTCCCACCATGTGATGCATGAGGCATATTGTGCTGGGTATGGAACTAAGATTGGCTGCATGCAAAGATTATACACTAACCCCTGTACTAACTCCTCGCTACCCTGGCCCTTCAGATCTGACTATTGAAAAAAACTGAAGATGGTGGCAATGTCTACACCCAGTTTATTCACAGACCTTATTCACAGGAGGCAACACTTGGCCAGAAAAAGGAGGAAAGCAGTAGCTAGTTCTACAATGAATGATGCACAGAATGTATTAGAAATATAGGCTAAATTTACCCCCAAATTTTCCCTCAGGGTGAACCAAGGCATATGGAAACACAATGGCCTCTAAATAATAACCCCATTAAGTAGGCACTAGAACTGTTATCATTTTTGACAAGTAAGGCAATGACTCTGAGAGGTTAAGTGACTTTGAAAACTGAGTCTCAATCAGATACCAATAACCAGGGACCAGAACAATAGAACAGTAGGTAGGATGTTTGCCTTGCATTTGATCCCCAGGATCTCATATAGTTCCCTAAACCTGGCAGGAGTAATTTCTGAGTGCAAAGCCAGGAGTAACCCCCGAGCACCATTGGGGTGGCCCTAATACAAAAATAAACAAGACTCAGGACTGGCCCACCTGAAAAGCAACAAGATCTTAAAGTTTCCAGAAGATTCCAATTTTGCTTAAATTTTCTTATAAACCTAAAAAGCTATCCAAGGACCAGAGAAAGCATAGAGGTTAAAGCAGGCAAGGCACTTTCTTTTCACACAGCTTACTTGGGTTTGATACCCAGTGTTATATATGGTCCTCTGAGTCCTGCCAGGAGTTATCCTTGAGTCAGAGTCAGCATAAGCCCTGAATACAGCCAGGTGTGACCCCAAAACAAAAACCCAAAGCTGGTCATGCCATATAGTAACAGCTAGTCTCCAAGGATGCCATTACTGGAGAGTCACCCCAAGACTTCTTGTGCCTGGCAGACTTCCTCTGAAGCTTTCACCACAGATGGAGCTGTGACAAATAGAGTGTCAAGGCCTGGCCATGTTCCAATGCTCAGGATCTCCTGAGGCCCTAGACCTCAGTATGTTCCACTGTCTTCTGCACTCAGAAAGATAGAGTTCATAGCAGCCAAGTCCCTTATGTGGAATCCTCAATGGCTTCCAAAGTCAGCCATGAACAGGAAATAGCAGAGAGTTTGTAAGGAGATAAGAAGTGGGAAGAAATCTTGCTACATGGCATGGGAATTCCCATCCACTAAAGCCAAACCACACACCCGCTGTTTTGCATATGTGCCTTCAGGGAGGCATGAGGTGAATTTTGTGTCAGACTCATAGCTTTTAGTTCATTCAAAACAAGGCTAAGAGTTGGCGATGTAGGGACTCAAAGCAAATGTCTGCTAGCGACTGTCAAAGAGAAGAGCCTGACTAGGAGGTTCTCTGTGTCCCTCTGTGCTCACCCACCTGTTAGCATTCTGCCCCAGTTAGCTTCCCTGTTAGCCATTCGTCATAAGCAATTGGTTGCTCATTTTCTTTTCTTTCTTTCTTTTTTGTCACACCCGACACGTTCAGGGGTTACTTCTGGATCTGTCCTCAGAAATCACTCCTGGCAGGTATGGGGGACCATATTGGATGCCGGGATTCGAACCACCATCTGTCCTGGATTAGCTGCATGCAAGGCAAATGCCCTTCTGCTGTGCTCTTCCTCCGGCCCTGGTTGCTCCTTTTCAGAAGAATTGTCCCTTCATTCCCCTTACCCCATTCAGAATTCAGGCATTTTCTTTACTTTAAATTTTATTAATTTTTTTTTCTCCAATTAGGAGGGCTTAGTATTTCTTCTTTATTTTTCCTCCTCTTGCTCACTGAAATCCTGGCTGGCAGTTTGATCAGCAGAACTATAAAGGCAAAAAGGCAACAACAACATGTGTTACCAAAGAGGTGAGGGTTGAGAATGAAAACAAAGAATGCAGAAGGTGGGGTGTGGAGCCACACAGAATAGCCAGGGGCCACCAACTTGGACTTAGATGTGTGCTCTTGAACACATCACTCACTTATAAAAGATCAGACAATGGGAGAAGTTTCTCAGGAAAAAAATGAAATTTGATGGGTTTTCAGGTTATAGTAAAACTAGCAAAGAATTCCTAAGTGCTCATTCAGATTTATATTAGGGTTCCTAGAGGGCAATGGGGCTACATGAAAATATAGTCAGTCACACAGTTGGCACCTCAAGTGGGCCTTGCCTCAGCAATTAATCAAAATGAGGGGATTGAAACTCACCACTAAGAGTGATGAGGTTGTTAGAAAAATAACTACATTGAGAACTATCATAACAATGTGAATGAACAAGGGAAGTAGAAGCCTGTCTAGAGTACAGGCATGGGTGGGGTGGGGAGGAGGAAGATTAGGTACATTGGTGATGGCAATGTTGCACTGGTGAAGGGGGTGTTCTTTACATGACTGAAACCCAACCACAATCATATTTGTAATCAAGTTGTTTAAATAAAGATATATAAAAAATTAAAAACGAGGGGAAAGGGGGCCGGGCGGTGGCGCTAAAGGTAAGGTGCCTGCCTTGCCTTGTGCTAACCTAGGTCGGACCGCGGTTCGATCCCCCGGTTCCCCATATGGTCCCCCGTGCCTGCCAGGAGTGACTTCTGAGCGAATAGCCAGGAGTAACCCCTGAGCGTCACTGGGTGTGACCCAAAAACAAAAAAAATAGTTGTGCTCGCTTCGGCAGCACATATACTAAAATTGGAACGATACAGAGAAGATTAGCATGGCCCCTGCGCAAGGATGATACGCAAATTCGTGAAGCGTTCCATATTTAAAAAAAAAAAAAAAAAAAAAAAACGAGGGGAAAGGAGCTGGATCTGCAACAGAATGTCCCTTTCCCAGCAGTAGAGAGCAGAAGAGCTACCATTTACTGATCACTTATTCTGGGCTTGACAGTATTAACACGGATAATGTGAGGTGTGCGTGTCTGTGTGTGAGTGTATTTGTGTTTCCAGGGATGGAAGCCAAGTCTTCTACATGCGAGGTGGGTGTTCTCCCATTGAGCAACATCCTAGCCTCGATATGGTACTCACCAAGCACTGTTTGCCAAGCCCATCCCCCACTGTCAGGGTGTATCTGGAAGCAGCAGAGCTTTTTTCTAATTTGACAAAATGCCATGTGAGCACTATCAGAGGCCCTGTTAATACTTAATGTGTATTATCTTCTCCGATTCTCAGAACAGCTCTGGGGCTAGATATTAAAACCCCATTACATAAAGGGGAGATCCAGTCTAAGAGAGTTCAGGTCCCTTAGCTAAGTCACTCGGTAAGTGATAAAGCTTGGGTTTGATCCTAATGCTCTCAAGCAGTATTTTTGTTTGTTTGTTTTTGGGCCACACCCAGTGATGCTCAGGGGTTACTCCTGGCTATGCGCTCAGAAGTCGCTCCTGGCTTGGGGGACCATATGGGACACCGGGGGATCGAACCGCGGCCCGGTCCATCCAAGGCTAACGAAGGCAAGGCAGGCACCGTACCTCTTGTGCCACCGCCCGGCCCCTCAAGCAGTACTTTTTAACCTTCTTCCAACTGTGGTCTCCTTCAAACTTTGTTTCCTTCCAGTGATCCTTCTATTCTCCCAGTTGTCTCCCTAGTTTCATACCATACCCCACCCCCAGAGATTTTTTATCTCTGACTCCTTGGAATATGATAGAGGCTGGTTGAGAAACATTGCTCTAAACCACTGGCCCTCTCTCTAAAAGCTTAATACATGAAGAAAGGAAAGTATCTGCCTGTCAGACTTTTCCTTTAAAAGTTCCTTTAAAAGTTCATGGGGAAAAAAAAAAGTTCATGGGGTCCTGAGAGATAGCATTTGCCTTGCATGCAAAAGAACGATGGTTCGAATCCCGGTATCCCATATGGTCCCCTGAGCCTGCCAGGAGCGATTTCTGAGCATAGAGCCTGGAGCAGTGATCCTCAAACTACAGCCTGCGAGCCACATACTGAATTTGTTCCCATTTTGTTTCTTCACTTCAAAATAAGATATATGCGGGGCCCGGAGAGATAGCTCAGCGGTGTTTGCCTTGCAAGCAGCCGATCCAGGACTGAAGGTAGTTGGTTCGAATCCCGGTGTCCCATATGGTCCTCCGTGCCTGCCAGGAGCTATTTCTGAGCAGACAGCCAGGAGTATCCCCTGAGCATTGCCGGGTGTGGGCCCCCAAAAACCCAAAAAATGAAAAAATATAAAAAAAAAGATATATGCAGTGTGCATAGGAATTTGTTTGTAGCTTTTGTTTTTACTATAGTTTGGCCTCCAACAATCTGAGGGACAGTGAACTGGCCCCCTGTTTAAAAAGTTTGAGGACCTCTGGCTCTGGAGTAACCCCAGAGCACTGCCGGTTGTGGCCCAAAGACAAAAACAACAACAAAAAAAATATGGGCCAGAGAGATAGCACAGTGATAGAACATTTGCCTTGCATGTGGCCATCCCAGGACAGACGTGGGTTCAATTCCTGGCATCTCATATGGCCTCCCGAGCCTGCCAGGAGCGATTTCTGAGCGTAGAGCCAGAAGTAACCCCTGAGCACCACCAGATATGACCCCTCCCCCCAAAAAAAAGAAAGAAAAAAGTTCCTTAAAAAGTTCTAAGAAGATGGGGTCGGTGTGGTGACACTAGAGGTAAGGTGCCTGCCTTGTCTGCGCTAGCCTAGGACGGACCACAGTTCAATCCCCCCGTGTCCCATATGGTCCCCCAAGTCAGGTGCAATTTCTGAGCTCATAGCCAGGAGTAACCCCTGAGCGTCACCAGGTGAGGCCCAAAAACAAACAAACAAACAAACAAACAAAAAGGTTCTAAGAAGCTGAGGCACTTGAGGCCCTTAGTAAGATTGTAGGAAAATCAATCACAAACTTGAAGCCTTATTCTACACAGCTTCAAACTGTCACTTTATGTTGGTTATGTATTAAAGTCGCTCTGTTTTCTTTTAGAGTAATATCTTTTTTGTTTTTTGTTTTTGTTTTTGTTTTCAGGCTACATGCAGCAGTGCTGGCAGGTTACTTCCTGCTCTGTACTCAATAATTACTCCTGTAATTGTTACTCAGGGATGCTGGAGATTGAACCCAAATAAGCTGCCAGCAAGGCAAATGCCCTACACACTGTGCTATCACTCCGGTCCCTAAAGAGTAATATCTTAAAGGAATATGTATCATAGTTGTTGGCAACCTTCCTGTGCATATGTAATAATCTTCACACGAACCATAGGGAAAGGCATGAACTATTATCAGCCTTTTGCTCAGGGAACTAGGTGAAATAACTCCGGGTCACACAGCGAGTAGGGTAGAATGAGGACCTGACACCAAGACTCCTGACTCCCAGTCCTTCCAGTCTGGATTCCTTAATAAGTACCTTGGAACTACAGGAACACTGCAGTTTGCCTGGGGCATGCAATCAGAAGGTACTAAAAAGTGACAGTGGCCACTTGAGACTGCTCTCAGTTCTTTTAGAAAATATGAATAGGAAGGGAGGAATCATGGCTTGGCTCCTATACCTGCAAACGAAAGCCCAGCCTTTGCTTTTGTTGACAGCCTTAGGGAATGAATCACATCCAGAATTATCTTAGGAAGGGAAGATGACCTGAGAGCATTGCAGTGTGTGTGTGTGTGTGTGTGTGTGTGTGTGTGTGTGTGTAGATAATCTGGGAGGAAGGACTGTGGAGTGAGAGGACAGTACACACACACTGCTCCACTGACAGAGCTTAGCCTTCCTCTCATGTATGGCCATGACCGAGTTCAAAGGAAATGACATCTGCTAAAGCAAGTTATAAAGAGGTATGTAAAGCACTATTGTTTTTCCCTCCCTTATGGATCTCAGGAGGCTCATTCTGTCTGTGCTCAAATGACAGACTTGCCTGTCAAGGATAAAATGTGGACTGCTGCTGTCCCAGCTAAGTTCCCTGCAAGATAAAAATATGTGCATGCACTCTCTCCCCATCTCATCAATAGCATCCTGCCACAGTCTCCTGCTCTGCACCGTCACACTATGTTGATTGTCAAACCCCACCCCATGGATGTGGTTCCTTCTGGTCTGTGGTTATACTGTTCCTTCTGTAGCAACGATTGGGGGTGGGATTAAAAAAGGAAAAGAGATATACAGACCTTCCAGCGATTGCCGCATTCATTGCATAAGACAAAGGTAGTCATGGGTTCATCAGCACTGCGCGTCTGCACCTGTGAGAGAGGGAGCAGGGGAAAAAAAGCCCACCATGTTATTGCCCTGTGCTAGAAGCTACCATTGCTCCCAGTGATTGCAGAGATAGGTCTGGATCCCATATTCCAGGACCCAGCACATTATTCTAGCCCTCACTCTGGCAATCTCTTATCACTGAGAACTTT
>PVKC010044762.1:0-11481 GCA_004027635.1 Crocidura indochinensis | reverse complement strand
CCCCTTCCACTTTATCTTGGCAAAATTGACTGCTGGAGAGTGAGGAATGTGGGTGTAAAAAGTACTGGAGAAGATACCCAAAGTCAGGAAATAGGATATTAAGGTTCTATTGAGTTGATATTGAGTTAATGCTTGATTCATTTTTATTGCTAAAATATTATGGAAGCTGTGAAATTACTGCAGGTGTGTGAATGTATTTGTTACAACTTAGTGTTATAATAATTTAGAATGTAATATTTGAGTTCATTTGGAGCCCAAGGTCTAAATTGAATGATTTCCCAATTCATTTTGGTTTTGTATTGGGAATTTAGAGTTTTATCTTATTTTTCTAAATAGAAAGAACTCCTATGTGGCTTAGTTGGGATTTCACCCTCCTCCAAGTATGAAGTGGCTAGAGAAGCAGTCCTGAAGAAGTTAGGAGGAGACCATACCCAGCTTGAGGCAACTGAACAGTAAGCAATTTCCAATCAAATTAAAGCCAATAACGTATTCTAGGAAGATGGTCAAGCTAGACGTAAATATTTTATTTTGTCTTTTATTTCTTTCTACTCTCATGTTGGTTTGCTGTAGAGATTTTATCATGTCTATAAAATGACAAAAATATAAAGAGATTAGTAATTAGATGAAAAACAGCCTGGGAACTACTTTTGAGACTTTACCACTCAATTCCTAAAGAAAATAGACATTTTTTGTTTCCCATGGGAATTCTCCATTTTCATCTGAATGTTAAAAAAATCCACACAGTTATAATACATTCTGTTGATAGACTTATAGGAGACTTATAGAAGGACTAATCTGTAATAAATATTTCTACAAGTATGAATTTATGGTGTGTCAATTATCCTTCAACACTAATTGGCGGAGTATGGGGATGGTTCTAAAGGTTAAATAATTACAATTATTATTGTTAGTTTAAAGCTTAGAAGACCCCACAACTTGGAATGCCATCTTGTGATTCTGCCCTTCCACTCTAAAATCTAAGGTGTGATCATTTCCAATGAGTATAGGACTTGTACTAATGTAGCCATCTCTTATGCTTCTCAGGTTGGGTTTACTTGGGGATGACCGAGTCCCTCAGGCAGAGTCCATTGTGGATGCACTCTCCAAGCATTTGGCTACGAAACTTTCCTATGGTAGGCCATGGGCTATTGACTTAATATCCCTGAAGAAGAATCAGAAGATGAAATGAGTACAACTAACTAATAATATTAGAGGGCTGGAAATAAGTGTGAGAGTGGGATAATCTGAAAATGGAAAAAAGAGCAGCTGGACTATTTTTTTTTTCAAAGGGAATGCCAAGGGAATTATCAAGTGAGAATGAACTTTGACAATATAGAAGAGGATACATGATTAATTTTATTTTTAATTTTAATGTCCTCTGGAAATGTTGGATGGAAAAATCTAATGCAGTGTTATAATTGCTTTGAGTTTTTCATGGTCTTTGGTTTAAAAAAGAACACTAAGTAATTGTTAAATTCCATTCTCTGTAATGGAATAGGAAAGAAGGGCAGACACATGAAATGCAAGACCATTTGGGAGTGATTATGAATCTGACATTGAAAATGTTTATGTCCTTTAAGGCCCTGGAGAGAAAGATCTGATTGTAATGAGAGATAGCTTTGGCATCAGACATCCTTCAGGACATTTAGAAAATAAAACTATTGATCTCGTGGTTTATGGAGACATCAATGGTTTTTCAGCTATGGCTAAAACTGTGGGGTTACCCACTGCAATGGCAGCAAAGATGTTACTTGATGGTAAGTTCTTTTCTTCGGAGGACTATCTCTATATTTGTCTTTATATCATCTCCAAATCATTCAGTTTTGGAGCAGCACAAAATTATGATCTATCTCAGAATATTCAAACTCTAGTTGACCAGGAGGTCTCTTTGTAACATGTAGACAACATAGACTTTGTACTTAGATCTGATTTCTGTTCTGCTGAGTCACAGGACTGCTAATTCATAGAATAGAGTGAAATTTAACTTAGCATCTATAAAATATAGCCCTCATTTTTAAAGTGGGGACTATTGATCACCTTAGTTTATAGAGTGATTCTAAAGTGATCATGCAAAGTTCCTATCACAGAGAGGCCAGGAAATATCACAGCAGTTAAAATATTTCCCTTGCATATTGCTGACCCTGGCTTGATCCTCGCACCACAGTGATCCCCTGAGCAACAACCAGGAATGATCCCTGAGTACAGAGCACGAGTAACCTCTCCCAAACAAATTAAATAAAAAAATTTCAATCCTATAAAATTTGACTATGAGCTTCCTGGAAAAAGGTCCCTGTCCCTTCTTTTTGTGCTTTTTTTATTTGATAAAAGTGAAATAGTAAAAACATTCATTTCCAAACAGTATGCTTTATTTTTATAGTATGTTTTATTAATACTTATCATATTCAATAAATATTATGAACCAAATGAACTACTATTTTCTCTTAAAGATGACCCACATTTATGAAAAGATAAATATGAAACCCCATTTGATTCTAGGGAACTAATAGTACAGAGTATATAATATAAAAACCTATAAAAGTGAAATAAGAAAATATACTTATTATAAGAATATAAATATCAGTTCTAGTTTTTGTTGAAATCTAGTTTCTGTGCAATCTAGTTTTTGTGGAAATAGCCTTTTAGAAAAATGTTCAGATTGTTATTTAAATGTTTGGACTATGACCAAATTACTGGGTTCATTTTTCATACTGGGTTTATTTTTCAATTTTTTATTTATGGCTTGGGAGCCCAATTTGGGGTGATACTTATGGACTACTTCCAGCTCTGTGCTTTAGGATGTCTCATAGTGGATCCTCAGACAATATGTAAGCAAGGGATGTATCTTGAGAAACTCACGTGAAAAGATATAGAGCCCTTTCAGATATTTTTCAGGGAAGGGTATATTTTAAATTATTTACATTATTTAAAACTTTCAGGGGCCCCGGAGATAGCATGGAGGTAAGGCGTTTGCCTTTCATGCAAAAGGTCATCGGTTCGAATCCCGGTGCCCCATATGGTCCCCCGTGCCTGCCAGGAGCAATTTCTGAGCATGGAGCCAGGAGTAACCCCTGAGCACTGCTGGGTGTGACCCAAAAACAAAAACAAAAAACAAAAAACAAAAAAAACAACAAAACAAAACTTTCAAAAATTATTTAAAACTTTAAATTGTTCTATTTGTTGTTTCTTTTTAAGAGAAATGAGCAAATAAAGCAGAGCAATTAGGTTTAGTTTTCAATCATAATATGCTTTATCCTCTCATAGTTTTGACAGTACTTAATGTAGTTAAGAGGATGCATTCAAAAGCAATCTCTAAATACATTTATGTTTCCAATCAAAATTAACTCCTCTTTTTCTTATGGAGTATATATTAAAAAGTAGTGGGATACATTAAGCAGTTATTTTAAATTTACTTTGGCATCAGCAATTCGTTCATTCTGTTCTATATAGATTTGTTCTGAGAAAATTAAACTTTAGCACTAATTTTAAAATGGATTATCAATTTACTTTCTTCCAGGTGAAATTCAAGCTAAAGGCCTGATAGGACCCTTTACAAAAGAAATCTATGGACCAATATTGGAGAGAATTAAAGCAGAAGGCATTATATATCATACTCAGAGCACTATCACACCATAATTAAGAATTGCATTTTATTTTTATCTTTCCTAACAGTTCTGAATATTTGTGTCACAAATATGTTTATTAAGTGCTATTCTGAAGCATAAAGCATGCTATGTTTTTATTAAGTCAATACAATAGTGGTTTTAAATATCTATTTTAATACAAAAATGTTTGAAACAGAGAAACCAGTGATTTTCAAAAAATCTTTTATAATTCTCCCATATATTTTCAGATATACATAAAATGACACTGATTGTGTTATGTTAATTTATTATGCAATTTTTTCTTATAAGAATGTATTTTCCTATACTCAGATGAAATTTTTTTCTATTTAGTTACAAAAAGTTCTTCATGCAGCTATATTTTTGTACTTTTAAAATTGACTCCTTTAGATGCTTTTAGATTATTATGTCTACAAACTTTTGCAATGAAACTATTTTATGCCCTTTTGGTATAATTGGGATCTATTATATGTATTTCTATGGTCTCTAAAGAATTTAAGAAAGAAAATAAGTATGGTCCCCCAAGCCAGGAGCAACTTCTGAGCGCATAGGCAGGAGTAACTCCTGAGCGTCACTGGGTATGGCCCAAAAACCAGAAAAAAAAAGAAAGAAAGAAAGAAAATAAGAATAAAATTACAACATATAGGTTATCAGTTCATTAGTTACAGCTGAAGCACTCACTAAATAATTCTAGTGCGTTTTCATAACAAAAACACTCAAAATATTAGAAATAAAGTGAAGAAATAAAAGTGAACTTTTTTCAGTCTGAGAAAGCATATATATGAAATGAAAATCCCATAACTGTACCATACTTGCTGATGAATGACTGAAATGTTTCTCCCTGAGATTCGATACTGGGCAAGAATGCTTTTCTGGCCACATGTATTCTAATTCATTGTATTAGACTCTATTTAGAGCATTTGAAAATAGAATAATCTGATTTTTATAAAATCCAAAGAGATACTCTAAAAATATTAAAATAATTGACTTCATGAAAGTTTTAGAGTAAATACATATAACAGTGATAATAAGAAAATAATTAAATTTATAATAGCATGAAAATGAACAAAATAGGAATAGAATTGAGAGGTAAATATTAGTGCTCAAAATTACGGTCAATTAATTTTTGGAAAAGGTGCTAAGAAAATTAAATAGAGGTAGTCTTTCACTTCACAACGCTGGAACAATTAGATATCCACATGCAAACTGACAAAAGTTGGATCCCTACCTCACATCACATATTAATTAACTCAAAAATGGACCAAAGTTTTCAATGTAAGAGCTAACATTAGGGGCTGGTGCGGTGGTGCTAGAGGTAAGGTATCTGCCTTGCAAGCGCTAGCCAAGGAAGAACGGCAGTTCGATCCCCCGGCTTCCTATATGGTCCCCCCAAACCAGGGATAATTTCTGAGTGCTTAACCAGGAGTAACCCCTGAGCATCAAATGGGTGTGACCCAAAAAACAAAAAAAAAAAAAATTAAAAAAAAGAGCTAACATTAATACAACTTTTAGAAGATAATATTGGCATAAATTTTTCTGACCTGCTGGTGTTGGAAAACTGCATTAAAAACAATATTCTAAGTCAGTGCTCAACATAAAAGGGGGGTAAAAATATACTATGAATTGGTATTAAGTCCATGAAACAAAGGAAAAATATATTGATATCTATAGCAAGCATGATTCAAGTGGCAAAAGGCAAAAAATAATTCAAAATCTGTCAACTAATAAATGAATAAGCAAAGTGTTTCATTTCATAGAATGGAATACTGTTTGAAAACATAAAGGTAACAAAAGATCTGATGCAAGCTACAATATGGATGAGTTTTGAAAAAGTTAAACTAAGTGAAAGAAGCCAGGTACAAAAGACCACATATTGTATTATATCATTTATATGAAAAAACAAGAATAGGAAATCTAGAAAGAAAGGATTTTAATGTTTATCTTGGCCCAGTCGACTTGTGGACAATGGGAGGGATTAGAAATGATAAAGAATTTCTTTTGAGAGCAATATAAATGTTGTGGAATTTATTGTAACAATGAGGTTACAACTGTGAACATTTCAGTCATTGCTGAATTGAATATTTTGAATATATGCATTGTATAAGAAATGAATTATGTTTCAAGTTATTATAAAGTGGAGTAAATTATAAATAAATACAGGTTTTATTTTTTGCACCTGAGACATGTCAGAAAATACCACTTTGTTTCTTTAGAAGTATAAAATAAATACATAACTAATTTTGTAAATTTGCATGTATCCTAACACACAAAACTGCTATCCTTGAAATAAGCAGGTATTATGTGGAGAAAATGTCTGTACCATTCAAGATCAGTTGATTAAAGTCTGGTTCTGCTTCTCAAAAATATTACATGGAAATCAGTAATTTATTAATAAGTAAAGACATTCCGTTGTGGAGTTTCTACCTTTATTTATTTATTGGATTTAGGGGCAACTACCAGTGGTTCTCAGGCATTTTTTCTAGATCTGTGCTTAGAGGCTGGTGCTGTCAGTGTTCTCATGCAGAGCCAGCTAAAAGCTTCAAGGCAAGCACCATATCCCCTATTTTATCTCTCTAGCTATCTGTTATTGAGTTATTTAGGCACAGTATTGGTTTAAAATCATTTTTTAAAAAAATGCACTTGGTGTCACGTTGATTCTAGTTCCAAACTGGAGAGTTCACAGCCTCAAGAATGGGGACCAATGAAACAAAACTCTGGATAAAAGGAGGCACTTTTGTTTGCTTGTTTGTTTGTTTGTGTGTTTGTTTTTGGGCCACCCCGGTTGATGCTTAGGGGTTACTCCTGGCTATGGGCTCAGAAATCTCTCCTGGCTTGGGGGACCTTATGGGACGCTGGAGGATCAAACCGTGGTCAGTCCTAGGCTAGCATTTGCAAGGCATGTGCCTTACTGCTTGCACCACCCTTCCAGTTCCAAAAGGACATCTTAATATATTTAAGGTCTTAATATATTACCTTGGATTTTATGACAATGATAGTGGTTGTTCTGGAAACAGAAATGTCGATAAGCTAGATGGATACAACCAAACTCTGAAAGTTTTCTACAGAAATTTTAATAATAGGAATGAAGTGCTAATATAGCAAGTAGAGTGCTTCCCTTGCATATGGCCGGCTAGGTTTCAATCCCAGAAGTACCATATTGTTCCCCAAGCACCTCCATGAGTGATTACTAAGTAGAGATCCAGGAGTGTTCCCTGAGCATTACAAGGTGTGATCCAAATGTGCCCCCAAAAGAAAAATGCTATTAATAAAAAGGTGGTGGTAAGATCTACAAATATTGGGGGGCCAGAGAGATAACATGGAGGTTCAATGTTTGCCTTGCATGCAGAAGGTCGGTTTGAATCCTGGCATCCCCCAGAGCCTGCCAGGAGCGATTTCTGAGCATAGAGCCAGGAGTAACCCCTGAGAGCTGCTGGGTGAAAACCAAAAAAAAAAAAAAGGATCTACAAATATTATAAAAGATGATAATGATAATGAGTAGGTTCTAATTACATGAATATTAGGTGTTAGAAACTTTCTAAAAAGTTCAAAATATTTCAGTCTCTAAAGAGTTAAAGAATATTTTATTATATTTATTACAAGAGTGTCATAATTTCTCATTCTAGACTTGTATTATGAAATTGATCATAGAACATAAATTAGTTAAAAGGACTATATTGCAATAAAACATTATTTACAAGAGCAAATGCCAATTTTTTGTTGTCACCTGAGTATCATTGTAGTCAGTGTAGTTGTGAGCTTCTGGTCTTTGTATTCTGTATATTAAGAGATCACATTATCTAGGTCTTTGATTTTCTCTTGACTTTTTGCAGATAGCATCAATATTTTATGCTGTTTTGTTTTCTTGTTTAGACTCATCAGACACCAGATGTTTCCTCCTCTGAGACAGTATTTGGTTATATTACTAATTGTTTTCTTCTCGACAGAGTGAGGGTATAGACAGTATTTGGTTATATTAATAATTGTTTTCTTCTCGACAGAATGATGGTGAAGGTATAGACGGTAGAATGGTTAAAATGTTTAATGAGATAATGTAAAAAGAAAAGCCTGACAATCTAGCAGACATTTTGAAAAATTAGGACTTTTTCTTCTCTAGCAATAACTTTTCTCCTGAAGTTTATATTAAAAGTTAAGGAGATTTTTGTTCTTTTTTTAAATTAATTTTTTGAATATATTTGAAGAGTCCTCAAAGATCCATAGTTATTTTTTAGTACAAATTAGATACAATTACAGTTTATTATGCCTGTTCTTTGTTCAGATAAACCCCTTATTTTTACCATATTCTTTGTTCAATCTTCTTTTTATTTTTAATAATGTTTTATTTAAACACCTTGATTACAAACAAGATTGTGGTTGGGTTTCAGTCACGTAAGAGGACACCCCCCATCACCAGTGCAACATTCCCATCACCAATGTCCCACATATCCCTCCTCCCCATTCCACCCCTGCCTGTACTCTAGACAGACTTTCTATTTCCCTCGTACATTCTCATTGTTAGGGTAGTTCGCAATGTAGTTATTTCTCTAACTAAACTCATCAGTCTTTGTTGTGAGGTTCATGAAGTGAGCTGTAATTTCCAGCCCTCTTTCTTTTGTCTCTGAAAATTATTGCAAGAATATCTTTTATTTTTCTCAAAACCCATAGATGAATGAGACCATTCTGTGAAAGA
The DNA here is from genome assembly GCA_004027635.1 of Crocidura indochinensis. Classification (NCBI taxonomy): domain Eukaryota; kingdom Metazoa; phylum Chordata; class Mammalia; order Eulipotyphla; family Soricidae; genus Crocidura; species Crocidura indochinensis. The sequence goes on along the minus strand of PVKC010044762.1, from coordinate 3,174 downwards.
TCCACACTTTTAAGAACAATTTAGAGATATTTTCTCCTTTATAATTGTATTTATCAGACTTCCTGAATGATGCTCCTGGGGCCATTCTTGGCAACAGTTCATCAAATGGAGCAGCAGTTCAATGCTAGGGCACAAAGAAGCAGAGATTCTTGGTCCTGAGGTCCTGGGGTTACCCAGTCAACATGCAGAGAATCTAAAAGGCTATACCTCGCTGTACCTGGGGATCACAAGGAACCGATGATTAAACCATCATTAGCAAAAAGTAAAGTATGCTCCCTAATCATTATAGTGTCTCTCTGGTCCCGAATGAGAATTTTGAAGACATTTATTTCACTGTGAAAAGGAGGACCATAGGAGTCTTTTTGGCCAACTCTGATTTTCCGAAAAAGGAATTAACTTTTACAGATGACTTGTTTAAGATAATAAATTTTAATATTTCAAGGATGGAAATACTTTCTAAGATTTGGAAAGCACTCTGATTTATCTGACCTCTCTTAAAGTATATTATTAGGGTCACCAATAGTCAATATAATGTGCTATTGGGAATTTTAGAGAGGCATTCCTTCCTTAAGACATTTATTTTGTAAATATTTATTTTTCAGTTACCATTGTGTATATAACTTATTGGAACAATATACTCCACTCTGATGAAAAATGTTTAAAATAACTATATAAAATACAAAATTAATAACAAATCCATTGTTCATTATGAGTTAATTAATGTTCATCATTAGTCCTTAGAGACAGTACACATTTACATGGTTAGCTAAGTATATGATTTTATTATATGTTTTAGAAACTAGTTTTCCTTTATGTTCACCATGCAATTAAATATATTTAATCTGAGCTATGCTCTAAGAGAAAGTATCATGTTTAAATGCGTAGAAACTATTGGCTGACTCAATAGTTCTTAGTCACCAATAGTTAATCGAGTAGCTTTCTTTTTCCAATTTTGTTTTAGTTCTAAGACGCATTCCCAACTTTAATCCACTAGTAAGGATTACAGTATTATAGTCTATTTTGTAAATTTATAGAAATTTTATCCATTTACTTTGTGTAGTGGGAGACATAAGATAGATATCAGGTGTCTTCCAGTTTTGTGTTCATTGACAATATATAACTCATCACTGGAAAGCAAATTCATAAACCCTGGACATCCCACTTTCATCCTGAGAGCCTGATGAAATCATATTGATATTGCTCTCATCTTTGTTTGATTGAAGATGATTCTGGCTTCCTGCCAGGAATGACCAAAGGAGTGACTTTAATAATCTGAATCCAGGGACCCAGGAGATAGCATGGAGGTAAGGCATTTGCCTTTCATGCAAAAGGTCGAATCCCGGTGCCCCATATGGTCCCCCGTGCCTGCCAGGAGCAATTTCTGAGCATGGAGCCAGGAGTAACCCATGAGCACTGCCGGGTGTGACCCAAAAACCAAAAAAAAAAAAAATCTGAATCCATTGCTTCTGAGCCAGGTCCTTGGTGAAGTTGGCACAGGGTGAAACAAGCTCCTATATTTGATCAGAAAACCTAACGACTACAATAAAGAAAAAAATGCTTGCCTTAATTGCAAACAACTGACAAAAGAACTTTTCTTTTCCCGAACTTGAAAGAAGATTAGAAGGAGGTAGAAATCAAATAGCTGGTAGAGGAGAGAGCCAAGAATAAGTGCAATAGTGTATGGAAAAGAACAGGAGAAATAATGAGAGAATTTCAACTCTCAAAGGGATAGCTTGTTAAAATGCTTTAAGTATTTTGGATGACATAGTGTTCCTTCTGAAGTTTTAAAAGGTAAAAATTGTTGACTGAAATTGTGCAAATGGTTTGGTATATAATAAGAAGCCCTATTCAGCTCATAGGATAAATGATACTGTTCTTCAGGAATCTCTCTGAATTCCCCCCTTTTTTCACTATATATATTTTTCTAGGTACATGGTTTTGATGGTAATAAATTTTCTTTTATTTAAAATAATAACTCCAAATATAACATAATAATGAACTCCAAATAGAACTTTGGAGTATACATGCAAACACCGACTTTACCTGTTTTTGGAAATCTGCATTTCCTATATTTGGTAAATTTAAGAGTTTATAAGATCAACTAGTGATCCTGGGACTATCTAATAGTTTCACACAAAAGCAGATGTTTCACCATTGTCCTTATTATGAAATGGCAACCACTTCCTTGCTGCTGATGATATAATTTGTGAGTTTCCTATCTCTCATACAATTTACTAATAAGGATTTCTTTTTCCTCTCCAGTAAACCCTCTAGCTCCATTCAAATTTCTCAACCCAAATTTACAATTATTTTGTTCAGGCCATTATCAGCCTCTATATAGATCATTAAAACGGCCTGTTTTTGTTTTTCTGTCTTTTGTTTTTGATTTGGTGGCATATCTTGTAGTGCTCCAGGGCTACTCCCAGCTCTATATTTTGGGGGAGTGGCATTGAACCTCAACAATGCTTGTAGTGTGGGGATCAAACCTGCTGCCTAGATGCAGAGAATAAACTCAGTCCATGGATTTCTCTCTATAACACAATTATAATTTTATTTTTTATGATTATAGTTTCCTTTTGGGGGGTAAGTATAGATCTAGTTATGCTCAGGACTTACACTTGACTCTATGCTTTGGGATCCCTCTTGGTGGAGTTGGAAGACCATATGCAGGGCTGGCCATGTACAAGAAAAGCTCCTTATCTTATGTAGCTATCGCTCTGCCACAAAATATCCCTTTGCTTAGGTCCTGTCTGCAGAATTAATTTCCTGATATCCATTCTTCTCACAGCAGTTACTGTAATCTTTCAAAAATTCAATATTGTTATATTTTTTTCTGCTTAACATCTTTCAGAATCCTTCACATTTCTTCCAGGATCAATCTCACATACCTTAGCTTAAACTCCAGGGCCTTGCTGAAATGTCTTCCTTTCTTTTTTGTTTTGTTTTTGTTTTTATTTTTCTCTTTTGGGCCACACCCAGTTATGCTCAAGGATTACTCTTGGCTCTGTGCTCAGAAATCACTCCTGGCTTGGGGGACCATATGGGACATCAGGGGATCGAACCGTGGTCTGTCCAGGTTAGTGCGTGCAAAACAAATGCCCTACTGCTTGCACCACTGCTCCGGCCCCAATAGAAATCATTCCTGGGGTCCGGGAGATAGCTTGGAGGTAAGGC
>PVKC010044761.1:0-11539 GCA_004027635.1 Crocidura indochinensis | reverse complement strand
AAAAAACAAAAAAAAAAAAAAAAAAAAAAGACAAGAATTGTTGGCAAGGACAGGAAGTAAAGGGAACTTTCATGTGCTGCTGATGGAATGGGAATGCAAATTGGTCTAGTTGCTATAGAAAATAGTAAGAAAATTTTCTCAATAAATTTTAAGGATAGAAATACCAATTATTTCACTTTTTAATATTTATCTGTCAAATGCAAAAGCATTGACTTAAGGGAATACTGTATTCTTAAAATATATGTGATGTTATAAACCAATGTTATTTCAATTAACATTTTAATTAAAAATATTTAAATGGTTGACATTTCTTTTTTTTGTTTTGTTTTGTTTTTTGTTTTTTGGGTCACACTCCTGGCAGGCACAGGGGACCATATGGGGCACCAGGATTCAAACTGATGACCTTTTGCATGAAAGGCAAACGCCTTACCTCCATGCTACTCCTGGGCCCCGACATTTCACTTGTGTTCTGAAAAATCAAAATATATGAAGGCAAATAATATGCAAAAAATGTAATTTCAAGTACTTTGTTTGGTTTTTTTTTTTTAGTCACACCTGGCAACACTCAGGGGTTACTCTTGGCTCTGCGTTCATAAATCACACCCTGGAAGGCTCTGGGGACCTTATGGGGATGCTGGGAATCAACCCACTGTTGTTCCTGGGTAGGTCAAGTGCAAGGCAAGCGCCTTACCACTGTGCTATATCTCCAGCCCCTGTTTGCTTGTTTTAGGATCACAGTCTCCATATGTAATCCTGGTTCTGTGCTCAGGAAAAAAACAACCAAAAATCCTGAGGATTCTTTATGTGGTGCCAGGGATCATGCAGGAGATGGAATAAAACCAGGATTGGCTGCATGCAATCATGCACCTGGTACAATCTTGCTAGCTGATGAAATCTGTTTTTTTTTATTAATAAAAAGAAGAAAAGAAAGCAAGGTCTTTTAAGCTTTAATTATCATCCCAGACTAAGAAATAGCACCATAAATAATTAAAGCACATCAGGAAACTGATGTTAAAAAATAAATGCACATTTCAAGTAATATATTTTCCTATATTATTGCAATCCTGTAGATAAATAAAAATTCTGAGAGCAAGTAAGAGGAAAACATTTAAAATAAAGTAACAACAAACAATTTTTAGGTAAAATAAGAATATTAAATTATAAATAATTTATAATTTGTTTTGATTAGGTTAGAGAAAATACTCATTTTGAATATGCCTTACTTAGACATTAGCAGGTGTAATAAGAATCCTAAATTATGAAGAAGATTTGTTAATGAATTTTTTATAGTCTGAATTATGTTTTTAAGGTCTTGAGGAATTGGAAGCTGCTAGGGGAATAAAAGAAAAGAAATGCATTCTACCTTTAAAGCAGTGATTGAAGCAATTAACATTAAACAGGTCACACAAAACATGTCTGGCTCTATAGAAGAAAACAATGGAAGAAAACAGTATACAAAGAAATGCTAAGTGACATGTCTCTAGTTCATGAGTCATATAAAACCTTTCATCTTCAAGACATACACCATCAGCTGTGTGACTCAACTCTGAGCTCTTGGGAGATCAGGCAATACTTATGCAACTCTGAATAAGAAGACATTTAGCAGATATCTGGGAGTAAAGAGGAAGTGGAGGAGGGAGTATGGATTAATGGGAGAAATGAAATACATTAACTAAAATTATATTAACTTAACTTATCCAAAATACTCAAATGTTTGCTGCATGCCTAAAACTTTATTAAATTAAATATATAAGATATACGTGATGATAGGTGACAGTGACTGAAGTAGTAGAGTAAATAACTTCACTTTGTTCTTTTATCTAAGTAACAGAGTTCAGTAACAACTAGGACAGTGGAAAGGTAAATGCTTTTACTGTAATTTCCATGTTCTATCTTAAACACAACCAAATGCAGAAATGTAATTGTTTTGAAAATAATGATAGCATGGGCATTGATCCTTTTGGATCAACATCAGCCTATTTTTAGTCATTATGATAATTAGTTTCAGACCAAGAAAGAAACACAAGCAGTATTTGATAATATAAATGATATATTGAATAATGAGGCATAAAATCAGGGGTTGGAGAGATAGAACAGAACTTGATATTAGACCTCTCCAGCCCTTGAAGAGCACTGGAGAGAGTAGTTTTCTTGCTTGATTAAACCAAGTTTAATCTCTAAAACCCCTGAGATCCCTTTAGCTCTGCTAAGAGTGCTCCCTGAGAACAGAACCAGGGGTAAGCCCAAGTGTCATTCCTGCTGCCTACCCCCTGCCTCACCATCACACAACACAAATAAAAAGAAATAGAAGACTTCATACAATAAGTGCAAAAGTTGAACAGTCAAGTTTGGATCCCTGAAAGGTATAAATTTCATGAAATAGCTTGCTTTCACCCTTCTTGTGTGTGAAGAAATGCTGAAGAAATAAATCAGGTCTAACATTTTGAATTTAAGGTTCACTTCAAGCTTATCTTCAAATAATACTTAAAAAGTCATCATGTCTCTGAGATGTATTGCATTCTAACCCCTTCTCTGGCAGAGATTTATCAAGATGCTATCAAGCATCTTTGCACCTGCTATACAAACACTTTCCCCAAAACCCATGTGTCTTCTTTTTAAAGTGTCTGCAGAACACCATGTATACTCTGGGAAAGGATAATAAAGCATAAAGCTATCCTCAGATTCCAACGGTAAATAAGCACGATGTAAAGTTTTCTTTATACATAAAACACCCTACATTCTACATACATACATGAAACTTCTCATAAATTTGTTTGTTTTTGGTTTTGGATCACACTGTGTGGTACTCAGGGCTTCTCTTGGCTTTGTGTTTAGGGATCACTCATGACAGTTCTCAAGGGACCACATAGAATTCTGGAGATCAAACCTGGATGTGAAGCCTGCTGATGCTAACAGTCCAGCTAACCCAACGAAACTACTAATGGCCTCATTAAAGATAAATAAAATACTATGACCAACTAAAATAAGTACTGTAGGGTTATTTTTGATGTGCAGATATAAAAATAACTAAAACTAAAATGTTGAATTAAAGCCATAGCACAGTGTGAAGGGTGTTTGTCTTGCACATGCCTGACCTAGATTCAATCTTCAGCATCCCATATGGTCCCCCTGAGCACTGCCAGGAATGTTTTGTCAGTACAGAGCCAGGGGTAACCCCTAGCACTCTCAAGCATGTCCCAAAACCCATAATAATAAAAATAATAACAACAACAAAAGAAAAAGTTTTCTTTGTGTTTGCACTGTTAATTAAAAAAAAAACTAGCGCTAAAGAGAGAGTTGAGATGTTAAGACATTTGCTTAATTAATCCAGCTCAAACCCTGGCATCATGTGGCCCCTAGAATTGACAGAAGCAGCCGTAGAGGCTGCTGAGCACTGCCAAGTATAGCTCTGGAGTCCTCCAAAATACCACTGAGGTGTAGCCCAGATAACCCCCAGTACCTCAGGGTCCAGCAACACTATATTCTTTGACTCTAGTGCCTAAAAACCAGTCAGGTTGATTGAGAATTGCCATCAGGGACTCCAGGGTATCACAAGCAAATAATTCCATTGTTTTTGATTCTGGAAATAGTGACCAAAACAAGTATGAGGCAAGGAATTTGATCCTCAGTTCAATCCTTCACAAACATGGTCCTAGCAGTTCTGCTGAGCTCTCCCATGCACAGCCTGTCTCGTGCCATCACCACAGCTAAATATGTGGAAACTCTAGCCAGAGAGTACAGGGGTTTGGGAACTTGCTTAATATGTGGCTAACTCCAGTTTGATATCTGGTACCAAATGCAGTCCTCTGAGCACCACCAGGATGACCCAGTCCACTATCTATAAACCTTTATGAAACTACTTTACAAAGATCTGTAATACCTAAGCACAATGCCCAATATAAAACAATGAAACCTACATGAGTCTACTTAGTATATAAAATACATTAAAGTCAAAAGAAGCCAAAATTTGGAGAATAAAAGATAATACAAGATTCGGTTGCCAACCCCGGGTCAATGCCTGGCACCATACGTGCTACCATATCCCCAAGAATGATTCCCGAGCATAGAGCCAGAAATAAACCCTGAGCACAGCTGGGTGTTCCCAAAATCAGCAACAAAGGGCCGGACAGATAGCATGGAGATAAGGAGTTTGCCTTGCATGCAGAAGGATGGTGGTTCAAATACCATCATCCCGTTTGGTCCTCCGAGCCTGTCAGGAGCCATTTCTGAGCTTAGAACTGAGCGCTGCCGGGAGTGACCCCCAAAAAATCAACAACAACAACAAAAAATGTGCAAGTTCCACAGCAGAGTTATCACCCCAATGAAGTGTGTTTATGAGTATCACATATACAATCACATGTTTTCATTAATACATACATTACATACATTATTACATTACAACTGATTGTGATTGAGCATGGCAAGTAAAGGTTTACAACACTCAGTGAGCACCATGAATGTCTATATAAACACCTTAATCAGATGTGTGACCCTGTGTGCAGTTACCAACACCAGCTGTGCAGACACCACAGCCAAGCATGGTATAAACACCATCCCTCCCTTCTCACAGCCACCAAAAGATCAATGACTCAGGAAGAAAGTAATTTGTTTTTAGAAATTTGCAAACTGGACATCTTTTTTGCACGGCTGCTTATAAAGAACAAAAGAATTCTAATTTGAGTACCCTATCCATTCCACAGACAAACCAACTATCCTTTCAACTGACAAGTGACAATTTGCAAGGACTCTTCCTTGCTCTTGGCTCCTCCGCCTACATTTCTTACAAATACTGGCCAGTTCTTGAATGGCTTCTATAATTGAAAGCTGGTCGCTGAATAGAAAAAGCAGTGAGGAGATGGTGAGAATAGGAAATTAAAGATAAGAAGTGAACACCTGTATAATTTTACTTGTTTTATCACAATTGGAAGCTCCCTCCCACCATCTGAAACATGCTTCTCTCATTGATCAGATGAAGGACCTCAGCAGGTAGTGATCAGTAGCTACTCACCCCTACATTTGAGTGTGACTTGAAATTACTGAACTAATTCCATCTGGCTCCTGGAAGATTTCAGATTCTGTGCTCTGCAACCGTAACTGACAAAGCAATGACTAAATCTATAAGCAGTCAGTCTTCATATATGCTGAAAGCAATTGATTGGAGTTAAAGGGAAAATTTTGCTGAGATATTCAAATAAAATGGAGAAAGAAATGCAAAAAGTGTGCCTACTAATTAAACATAAAGTTCTGTGCTTCCACAAATTTGATTCTCTTTGCCTAGGCTTCTTGCTCTGAGTTTGAAAATACAGTGCTCATTTTATTTTCAAACATAATCACTATTTACATTAATTCCCCTCTTGGAATTGACTGCTTAATTATGATACTGATGTTTTGCTTTGTCTAATTGGGTAGGTCAAGGCACTCACTTGATTCACAGCTGTGGCATGTTTTGAGAGACTTTGGTGAACTTTAATTGCTCCTATGACAGTGATGTTTAAGACCATGAGCTTTCCCAAGAATCCCATTCAACCCAATAAGCTTTCAAACTTGACCATAGGTTGTTCATTTTCATTCTAGAAATAAACAATCTTCATTCCAAATGACCTGGTCCTTCATTCAAAATGACCCAGAGGATAAGAAAAAAAAATAACATATATGGCTCACATAGCTTGAAGTCCATTTAGGATTTGCACTGACAGCACCTAATGAGCTATTGTCAGAAGAAGAATGTGGTCAGTAAGCTCTTTCTTCAGTGACATTAAAATTGAAATACATAAAGAACTCAGCTCAATGGTCTTATGGTGAAAACTAAGCTATATTTAAATGATAAGAATTACTCCATACACAGCCCAATAATAATTGCTACATGGCAACTGGAAAAAGGGAGGAGATTCCAAGGAGGAGGGTAGAGATGATAAAAAAAAAAAAAAAAACTCCAGGGTTATAAGGGGAAAAAGACTCAGTTAGCTTTAGGCAGAAGTTGGTCAGCACCAAGTGACAGGTCATGCTCTCCTGGTTTGTTCTGTTCTCCTGCATTGAGAATAGGGTTTAGTCATCCTCCTCTGCCCTCCCCTGCTTCCTCACCAGGCTGTGGGGATTGAGAGGTCTCCTTGAGATGGGAATGAATAATAAGAATTGCAGGAGAGAACCATCTATGTGTAGTTGAACTGGAGCACAGGTTTATGAAAGCCACACATTACTACCAGCTTTGATCAAATACTCAAACCCTCATGCCCCTGCCCAAGACAACCATGGTTGTTCTAAAGCAGTTACTATAGCCCATCCTACCCAAATCAATCCAAAATAAATACTGACCCACACTAGGGTAAGTCAGGAAGATTTGGATTTGTTCTTGTTCAGGCTTTCACACTAATATAACAATTAATCACAGATTCTTTGGTTGCACAGTATATTGAACTCAAACCACCTATCTGCCACTTGAGATCAGTGACTACATATGGAAAAAGGATTATATTGCAATCAAGGAACACATTTCCACTAAAGTATAAGATATTTTGTTGCATGTTTTATAATGAATGCTGAAGCTTGCATTTTTATAGAGTTTTATGTCCTCTATTTTAGTGACAGGTGCATGTAGATATATTCCTTGTTGGTGATGGTGGTGTTAGTTTTTGGGGCCCTGCTACAAAGTTTTGGGGAGGAGGATGAAAAGGGTCAGCCATGTTCAGCAGTGTTTGGGAGACACCAGGATTATTATTCAAGGCAAAGCTTGTGACCCACCAGTATGATGCCAACCCCAGGGTCCTTGAATCTTGGGGTTTCAGGAATTGAGAGCAAGGCAAGTTATCTAACACTTGAACTGAAATACCCAGCCCACACTTAACATTTTAATGGCTTTGGTTTCTATGTGGGATGGAGCAGGAAGTCTATAATAGGGCTAGAAGTGTACAGAATAGTGTTATCAATAATTTGAAACTATTGTTAGAGCAAAGCTTGATATACCTGTTGATTAGCTAAAACAAGGATAATAAATCCCTTAGCTACATTAGTATTCTTGAAAGAAAATAGAAGCAAATATCAAAAAGTGTGCACAACATTGTACACCCTTTCCTTCTCATCCAGTGTGAGATATTCTTTCTGAAATTAAAGAAATTGAAAAAATACTTGAAGGAGTCTTGAGAGTGGCAATGCCTCCCTGGAAGATATGTATATGTTCTTGAGTGGCCTAATAGAGAACTGTGCTACTGAAAAATCTCAGACCCCTAGCTGGACAGAACTAGTTTGTAGAGACTGAGAAATGACAGTCTTTGGGCCTAGTTTCTAATTGCTATATTAATCTCCATGCCCCGAAGGTGTTTCTCTGCCATTTTCTATACTTGCACAGTGTGTAAGTGTATATATTCCTTGAGAGTTCCTCAACTGTACATGCTCACTGTACTCCTCAAAAATATGCATGAATTTCTCTGAAAAAATTAAATAAAATTTAAATTAGATAAATTTAGAATTAAAATTAGTTAGAATTAAAGCAGGCCCCCTGCTTCCCTTTGCTAAAGCATGTTCTGGTTTCTATGCTGATCAGATCCACCTTTTTTTTCTTACCTCTAAATTACTTCTTTTTTTTTTTTTGGTTTTTGGACCACACCCGGTGACGCTCAGGGGTTACTCCTGGCTATTCACTCAGAAGTCGCTCCTGGCAGGCACAGGGGACCATATGGGGAACCGGGGGATCGAACCGCAGTCTGTCCTAGGTTAGCGCAGGCAAGGCAGGCACCTTACCTCCAGCGTCACTGCCTGGCCCCTAAATTGCTTCTTGTCAATAAAAATCTTTTCCTATTTAGCTGTTCCTTTTGACTTTGGAGCAACAGAATTGAAGCCCATAGGCAACAGGCAGACAGCAGCAGGTTGAAAACTCTCAAGAGTTAGCAACTGGAGAACCTTCATTGGGGAAAATAAATGCTCAGAGTTTCTCAGGATTTATTAGTTGGACAGCAGACAGGAGGAAGTATAGAAATCCATGCTTTTATAAGTGGGATGGGAGTTCAATGCATTTTTATCATGCTCTATGGTAGATAGACCTAGTTCATACCAGCTCATGGAAATAAAAACTCAATATTTAGAAGTTTTAGAAATTTTATTGGTAGCTTGAAATTGTCCTTGGATTATACCACAGAAACTGGCAATGAATGGTACAAACAAAATTGGATTCAGTTGATCTTTTTTCCCCATTTTCCAGTCAATATGGACTGCTAAATACTGTTCAATATCTCATTGACCTGACTCCACAAGATCTGAAGACCTGGGAACTTTGGGTTGCACAATCAGCTAACCTTCCATGAAAGCCAAAAATACTGTTGATACTCCAAAGTTTAGAAGCTTTTGGAAAATTCAATGAAGTATAGAGAATCTATTTGTTTTTCCCAACCAGATTTCTGAATCCTTAATTTTCTGAAACTAATATTAAAATAATATTTTATTTGAAAGATACAGTATAGAAATTATTTGTTGTTACTGGAAGAGCAGTCCAGAATTTAAAAACATCACAGAAAACTAGAGTCTAAATTAATATGTTCAGCAACATCAAAATAAAATGCCTTGTGTACCAAAGGTAATACCTGAACAAATTACTGAACAGGAGAAAATTCTTGAAGTCATTTATCTGATGATAATTAATATCCAAGATATATAAAGCACTCATGTAACTCTAAAGCAAAAATAAAAAAGTATAACTTAAAAATGAACAGAAGATACAGAGGTTTTTTTTTCCACCCAAAAAACTACACTCAAGTAGCCAATATGTACATGAAATAGGCTCAAAGTCACTAATCAGGGAAATGCATTCAGTATCCATTAAGATAGCATAATAGCCTGGTTACAAAACTAATTAAAAATAAAAGCAATAACAAAGTTGGAAATGAATGAAGAAAAACACTATAGTATACTAATGGTGAACTGTAAATTGGTGAAAATATTTTGGAGATTCCTAAAGAAATTAAAACTATAATTACCATATAAGGCAACCTCTAAATATTTATTTAATGAAAATTAAAACACTAACTTATTTTCTCTCCCCTCTGTTTTCTCTTCCTTTTCTCTTTCTCTTATCTCTCACTTTTAATAGCTAAACCTGGCGATTCTTAGGGTTTAATCCAGGCTCTATATTCTGAAATCACTCTTGGAGAGGCTCAGGGGACCAGAAGGAATACTGGGGACAGAATCTAGGTCAGCTGCATGCAAGGCAAGCACCCTATCTTGTCCGAGAGAGACAGGTGATACAATGGGTAGAGAGAATCAAAAGGCACAAGTTTTCATTATAAAATAATAAAGCATGGTCATATATGTACAGAATTAGATCAGATTCTTTTTAGAAAAATGGTTAATATCCAAAAAATAAAAAGGCGCTTTTGTTTTAATTTTTTCTTCCTCTGATAAAAGCCACTAATATATTCATTTATAACAAAAATAAATTCTAGTGTCTTGCATCATTTTATCCGTCTTCTATTTCTGTTTGCAATAACATTAACAAACTACCTAAAATCTTGTTGAGTGATAAAAAAGAAGGCAATGAAACACAGGTTTTTTTTGTGTTTTTTTTTGTTTTTGTTTTTGTTTTGTTTTTTGGTTTTTGGGTCACACCCGGCAGTGCTCAGGGGTTACTCCTGGCTCCATGCTTAGAAATTGCTCCTGGCAGGCACGGGGGACCATATGGGGCACCGGGATTTGAACCGATGACCTTTTGCATGAAAGGCAAATGCCTTACCTCCATACTATCTCCCGGGTCCTGAAACCCAGGTTTATAGTTTCAAGAAACTGCAAACAACCAGACCTTACTAACGAGCAAATCATAAACTAGGGACAGAATGGATCTAGCTACTCTTATTCTTCTGCATATTAGGACAATTACTTTTGTGTTGTGGCTATCTTGGTTTGATTACAGTAGAGAATTTCTTTGAATTCTCTCTGGGAAAGTGGATGCAAGGAAGGTGAATTATGAAAGATGAAGACTACACAGGCTATGTGGGAGAACAAATGCCCTGCTTTAATGAGACTAATCAGGGAATATGGGGAATAATATGGGAAATAGTATGGGGAATTTTGCCAGTCAGCTTTTTCTATGGTATGAAAAGAATGCTCTTCTTTGTTTCTTTGCAAATTATAACTTATCTCTCTTGTTAATGGAAGTTTTATTATTATACATAGTTTGATCTACAAAACATGGCTTTAAGTGGTATGCAGATCTGATAAATAGATACAATTCAAATAAGAATCCAGAGAAAAAGCAGAAGGTAATATTTTAACATATCAAAGCAGTTCCTCTCTGACCAGGCACTAGGTGTCAATTCTGATGTAATTTGGGGGATTTTGCAAGGAACCAGGTGTTCCTATCAAACTTCCTTTTTCTAATGGTCTTTGTATGAGGGGCAAATAAAAGAGACAAATTTATCTGAAAGAGATGCAAATCTATACTGGGTTAAAAAAAAAAATTCTCAACAGTCCAATGCTATTTTCTGGCTAAACTTTTTGAATTTTAATTCTGAGGTAGAGTTAATTAGCAAGTCACTCAAAGTCCCTTAGAGATGTCTCAAAGCCAAACATTTATCTCTGTTAAAACCTGCAGGGCATTTTAAAAGACAATGAGGAATAAAGTTGTTTTTAAGCATCTTTTGGTGCTGAGTTTTCCAGGTAAAGAGAAATTTAATCAAGGTTATATTTGTCTGTATAAATCCTTATGTTTGGAAGTAAATTCTCAAATATATACACACTTAATACAGCAGAAGGGAGATTCAAATTTAGGCCAAATAAATTCTTGTAACTAAGCATGAAAAATATCACCCTCATTATCAGAAGTCTTGGTTAGCCATCCGTGCTGAGAATGGGCTCTTCAGTGGACCTTCTGACGAGTCTTATTAGATTTCTTCGGTGGTGATACTTTTGTATATCAGTGGCAAAAGTAGCCATGTGACCCACAAAACATCAAATAATTACAGTCTGCCCCTTTAAAAAGAAGGTTTGCTAGCCTCCATTTTTGAAATCATTATAGAGACGTAATTTGGACTCAAAGGAAGTGGTCCTGTGAAAGGGACAGGAAGTTTTTGCTTTTTGTAAATGCGTATAGTTTAAGTTTGAAGTTTCCCTACTTTACGAGATGTCCTGTTTTGTGACCTTCAGAGCCACAGGCTAGCATTGGCAGAGATAAGAACCTGGCTCTACTCAAGGAGGGCAGTATAGCCCAATTTGCTCATGCTTTCTGTTATAATTGTTTGCAAAACTTTCAGAAAAGGTGACCACCCCCGCCTCCATCTGTTAGAGTAGAAATGTAACCTTAAGTTTAATATTTTCCTGTACGATAAAAATGTAACTTTTAGTGGTGGTCTGTTAAGCTTTAGCAATTGTCTCTTTGTGTAATATGTAACACTGGTAGCGGTCTGTTAGGTTTTAATAATTGTTTGCTAGATATCTCTTTCTTCTAACTGAGTTATATTATTTTCTTAGTAATAGGTAACACTGGTAGTGGTTTGTTAAAATTTACTGATTGTTTCTCTGCTAAATAACTCTTTATTCTAAGTTATATTGTTTTCTTAGT
>PVKC010044760.1:0-11534 GCA_004027635.1 Crocidura indochinensis | reverse complement strand
ACCACAAACACCACTACATTTCTTCATACCTAACACATGTACCAACTTTTATTTCCCATTTATTCCAAGCTTTAAATACCTGAATTTGTCATGCTCACTCTCTGCAACTAGAGATGACTATGGCATCCCTGTGTTATCAAATTCTCTCCCTTCCCCTATTTCTAAATTTAGAAACTCCTTTTCCCTATGATACCTAAATGAGGAAATTCTTCAAAATCACTATTCAAGTATTAATTATAATTTAAATGCTTAACAAAGTACTTAATATTAAAATGTGGCTAGCTGTACCTCCTCTATGCTCTCTACTAAATTAATGAATGGTGTTACTCATTCCCTTCTTCCATAAAAATTGAATTCCTTACGCCTACTCATAACACAGAACCTGGCACCTAATATACAGCCATAATGAATTGTTTAACATCGAATGAAACCTGATACTTTCCACAACTCTAAGTTTATAACATTGCTAGTTTTATTAAGCACTTCCATATTTCTGAATAAAGGAATTCTCCAAAGAATGATGTTGCGATGGCCAGGATACGTGTCAATCTGGATAAGATGTAGTGCCGCCCAGTTACACACTATTGTAGACATTGCCCTGAAGGTATTATGTACATTTAGAGTCTACAATCAGTTGATGAGGGTTGGGGGGGGGGTGATCATGCACATACATGCAACACCTGGCTGTGCCCAGGGCTTACTCCTGGTACTGTGCTTGATATCATTCTGACAGGTTCAGGGGACCATATGGTTAATGATAGGAACCAAATCCAGTCAGCCATGTGCAAGGCAAATGCTTTACCCATTGTATTATCTCTGTGGCCCCAATCAGTTAGTGTTTAAGGAAAGAAAAGTTCTTTAATGAGCTGGGAAGGTATGATCTAAGGAGTAAAAAGCCCCAAAGCACAGAACTGAAGATTCTCTAAGGAAAAAAAATAATCCAAGTTGTGAGCCTCACCTTCCATTTCAAACCCTTTCTGGAGGCATCCTGGATGGGTTTCAGATTAACCTAGAAAGCCTAACAATAACTGAGGGGGGGGGGGTCACACCCGGCAGTGCTCAGAGGTTACTCCTGGCTCCATGCTCAGAAATTGCTCCTGGCAGGCACAGGAGACCATATGGGGCACCGGGATTTGAACCAATGGCCTTTTGCATGAAAGGTAAACACCTTACCTCCATGCTATTTTCCGGGCCCCTGAAGCCATTTCCTCGAAATGTATTCACCAAAAAAAGGTGAACACGAAACCAAATTCTGAACACAAAATGAAAAAGGTCAAGATCAGAAAAGAGACTTGAAAATTGAAAATTGGAAAGCAGGGGCCAGAGAGGTGGTGCTAGAGGTAAGGTGTCTGTCTTACAAGCCCTAGCCAAGGAAGGACCGCGGTTCGATCCCCGGCGTCCCATATGGTCCCCCCCAAGCCAGGGGCAATTTCTGAGTGCTTAGCCAGGAATAACTAGCATCAAATGGGTGTGCCCCCCACTAAAAAATGGAAAGAAAATTGGAAAGCAGTTCTGTGCAAATATTTCATTTCATCTTTACTCCAATCCTATGATTATAGTTATCCTATTCTTTCATCAACAAATACCCGACTAGTCTATGACTGTCACTGTGAGAGATGGAGAATGCAACCTGTAACCACACAGACCAGGTTCTTGCTCCCAGGAAGCAGTCTCTAGGGAGGAGACTGAACTTTAAAGACTGTAGAAGCCTACCTGATTTTACAGGGCTCGAAAGTGAAGACTCCAGCATTTCAACCTAAATTATATACTTTTATAGCTCTTATCTTTCTCAGTTCCAAAGTAAGTGACATGCTCACCCTAAGTCTTAATGTGTGCATTGAAAACACACACACTGCTTTTGGAGAGATAGCATGGAGGTAAGGTGTTTGCCTTTCATGTAGAAGGTCATCGGTTCAAATCCCGGCATCCCATATGGTCCCCCGAGCTTGCCAGGAGCGATTTCTGAGCATGGAGCCAGGAGTGACTCCTAAGCACTGCCGGGTGTGACCCCCCCCCCAAAAAGAAAACACACACACATACACACATACACAATAACACTATGTATAAAGTGTCTTGAAGTGAAGTTAATAGGATCTTTAAATATTATTTATATGACAAATATATGATGCAATTTTCTAAAATTTATCTATATCTTTTATGTAAAAACTAATTGTAGAAAAGCAAACTTGCACAAGAACAAAGAAGTTTAAAGTTACATCAAATTAAGAACAATATAGGAAAATAAAAACCGAGTATCAAGTTCACTATAAAAACTTAAGACAAAATATTTCACTTACCTTTTTAAACATAACTAGTGAGATGACTGCAGATGCTGTGAAAAGTGCTGCAATGATTATCATCATGATTCCAACAGGAATATTTTGGTTGAGACCAGTAAGGGATGAAATCCAACCACTAGAAAGTAATGAAATGAAAAAGTGTAATTACACAAATGGACACTAAAGTGCATATAAAGGCAGACTTCATTTTTTATTTATTTGGGTTTTGGATTGATACCCATCAGGGCACAGGGCTTCCTCCAGGCTCTACTCTCAAGAATCGACACCTGAGGGATCAGGGGACCAATGTGGGTGGGTACTGGGGTTGAAGCCCAGACTGCACACATGCAAGGCAAGTACTTTCAATAGGAATTCAATACTCTTCCTCTGGCCCAGAGCACATTTGGAACATAAAAAACATAACAACAACACATACTCCCCCCCATTTTTTAAATTAAAATAACACATAGTCAGCAGAAACCAGGCAATTAACAAATTCTTTACATGGATTAAATAATTTCATTTTCTCACCACTTCATAGATAAATGAAACTATTAATAGATAAGTAACTATGAAACATCAGTAACTGCAAAGGTACAAAACTAATGAATAACATAGTCTATATTCAAATTACATTGCCTAAATCTAGAGTCTTAACTGTGCATCACCAGATTTCAAAATCAAATAGCTGAACCAGAATGATAATACAGCAGATTTGTAGAAAGCCCAATTATATAAACATGCTAGATAGAGATTAAAAGCATAGTACAAAAATAAGTGACTTACCAGTTGCCCCAATTATGAAATCCTGCAGCCTGGAGTACATGGACAGCAAACTGACAAATATAGACGAAGAAGAATACAAAGAATCTGAATGAACTGTCACTCCTTTGTTTAAGAGAAAGGGGAAAAGAGGAAGAAGGAGGGAAAAGGTCATTTTCTCAATATATTTACATACAGATTTAAATAAAACAGTTCAAATGAAAAATTTAAATAGCACCAGCAGCTATTTAAAATAGCTTTCAGAGCAGTCCTTCTGGTCCTTCCGGCCGTTAATTCTATTATTGTCTCTGGAACTTATTACAATAATGTCTTTAATTTTTCTTAAAACCCATATGAATGAGACTACAGAAAGACCTGCTCACAATTTGAAGCTCACCACCAAGAGTGGTGAATGCTGTTAGGCAAACAACTACACTAACAACTAACATGACAATGCTAAAGAATGAGAGAAGCAGAATGTCTCAACTTTACCATAATCTCAGCTTAATTTTTTCATTTTATTTTTATTAAACAGCTTCATTTAATTTCACTTAATGTAGAATGAACTAGAAACATCTGATATATATAGTACAGCTATGAAGTTACTCCAATAAAAAATAGTGGGCATATCCTTAAAACTTGTAGACCTGGAAAATTCTTCCCTCCCACTCTACAACTGACTCCTGTTACTATAGTCATCATGTTATATACATGATTACAATGATTTTCATTTGTCTGCCTTCACTCAGCATATATAGTTTCCTTTTACTACTGAGTATTCCATTGTATATCTACACTGAAGTTTCTTTATGTGTAAATATTAATGTTTCTAATTTTTTTTGTTTGTTTTTTTTGGGGGTCACACCTGGCAGCGCTCAGGGGTTACTCCTGGCTCCATGCTCAGAAATTGCTCCTGGCAGGCACGAGGGACCATATGGGGCACCGGGATTCGAACCGATGACCTTTTGCATGAAAGACAAACGCCTTACCTCCATGCTATCTCCCGGGCCCCAATGTTTCTAATTTTTATTATTAAAAGTATAGTTAAATTATAACTATAAATTAGATATAACAAATATATATTATATGAATTATGATTTAATTATAAATCAAACTACTATGAATATCTTAAACATTATTTTCCTCTTTTGAAATGAACTGACTAGGGGCCGTAGTGGTGGTGCAGGGAGTAAAGGCATCTGTCTGTCTGTCTGTCTGTCTGTCTCGCGCGTGCTAGCCTACGATGGACCACAGTTCGATCCCTCAGCATCCCATATGGTCCCCAAGCCAGAAGTGATTTCTGAGTGCATTTCCAGGAATAACCCCTGAGTGTCACCGGGTGTGCCCTCCTCCAAAAAAAAAAAAAAAAAAGAAAACTGACTAGAATGATAAGGTTACTGGTTTGGGCTTTTTTTTTTTTGGTTTTTGGGTCACACCTGGCAGACTCAGGGACCATTTAGGAAGTTGGGAATCTAACCCATGTGCATCTGGGGTTGGCCATGTGCAAGGCAAACAACCTACCCCTGTGCTCTCTGGCACCTCGTCTTCACTTTTAAAAAAACATATCACAGTTTTCCAAAGACACTTCCACTTAATGTTCCTGTTAACAATCCAATTCCTTTCATTTCACCAGAACCTGGAGGTCAAGTTTTTATACTTTAGCCATTCTTTTTTTTTTTTTTTGGTTTTTGGATCACACCCGGCAGTGCTCAGGGGTTACTCCTGGCTCCATGCTCAGAAATTGCTCCTGGCAGGCACGGGGGACCATATGGGGCACTGGGATTCGAACCGATGACCTTTTGCATGAAAGGCAAACCCTTACCTCCATGCTATCTCCCGGGCCCCACTTTAGCCATTCTAATAGGAACATCATTGATATTATTTACATTTTCCTAGTAAATAATCATGTTCAACATAATTGTTAGATGCTATATGTGATCCATGTTTCTTTCTAAAGTTCTAATTGATTTACCCACTTACTACTGAGGAGATTTTTCATATATCTAGATTTTTAAGTCCTTTATCAGATAAGTGCTCCTGAAGGTCTTTTCCCAGTCTGTGGTTTGTCTATTTTAGCATCTTAGAGATTCTTGGGATGATGATTAGGTGAGTTGATGTAACAATAAGAACAATTGTTGGAGGATGTTGGGCACTGTGTATTGACTAAAACATTATTTATAAGCATTAAGTTAACTATTATAAACATGTAACTTAAACTATAATTGTTTTTTCAAATAAGTTTGCCAAGGGGATGGAAGTGGGTGGGAGAGATTTTGAGAAGTGATGATGGGTGTGAAGTTGGAACATTGCCCCACTGACACTATTATCAACAGTATTGTAAATCAGGATGCCTAAGTACACAAAGAATTTTTGTTTGTTTTTGGGCCACACCAGGTGACGCTAAAGGGTTACTCCTGGCTATGAGTTCAGAAATCGCTCCTGGCTTGGGGACATCAGGGGATCAAACTGCGGCCCATCCTAGGTTAGCATGGCACAAGCTTGTGTTACTGCTCCGGCACCCACAATTAGAATTTTTTAAAGGTATATTTTTCTATAGTTTTTTGTTTTATGAACTAATTAACTGATTTGATTTTTTTTTTGTTTTTTTGGGGGCCACAACTGGCTGTGCTCAGGGATTACTCCTGGCTGTCTGCTCAGAAATAGCTCCTGGCAGGCACGGGGAACCGTGGTTGGGATTCGAACCAACCACCTTTGGTCCTGGATCGGCTGTTTGCAAAGCAAACACCGATGTGCTATCTCTCCGGGCCCTAATTTACTGATGTGTTCTCTTAAGAATTACCTTTAGTTTTATGCTTCCCAATTTTAACTGTTCCTTTTTGAATTGTTCTTAAAATGACAGGTTTAACCATGTTTTTTCTTTCCATACACTCAATTATTCCACTTTTAACCCAAAATTAAAAATTGGGAATGAAAGAGATAATAATACTTGACCACAGTTTTATCTACAGCACTGAATATGATTTCCCTAAACATGATCCCTGAGCAGAGTGATAAGCCCCAATAGGAGTAGCCATAAAACAAAAACTAATAGTAATCTATCAGTAGGTTTATTCCTTCAGACATTTTGTATGCTTATCCTTATGTTAATAATTTTCTAACATACCTTTAAATTAAGTACTTTTAATTCTTCCAACTTTACTGTCCTGTTTCAAAGTTGTTTGAATATATTTTGCTTTATATTTCCTATTAACCTTTTAGAATCATTTTATTAACTTCTATTAATCTACTGGGACTTTGACTGATATTGCATTCTATATAATAATCTAAAAATACACCAGTGATCCATCATTCTAACATCAAGTCTTCCAATCCACTGGCAAGTATAATCTGTTTACTTTTTACATTATGATAAAGTGACCAAGTATAGGCAGTTTTACTACTTCTTTCTAATCTGTATGCTTTTTTTTTCTTTTTTGGTTTTTGGGTCACTCCCGGCAGTGCTCAGGGGTTACTCCTGGCTCCATGCTCAGAAATTGCTCCTGGCAGGCACGGGGGACCATATGGGGCACCGGGATTCGAACCGATGACCTTTTTGCATGAAAGGCAAATGCCTTACCTCCATGCTATCTCCGGGCCCCAAATCTGTATGTTTTTAATTTTTCTGTTTATATTGTAGACTTCCATTATAATATTGAAAGATGAATCTGAACATCCTTATCTTGTTCTTGTTAGGCAGAAAGCTTTTAGTCTTTCTCAGCAGTTACTCTTTTCATGGGTGTCTTCTATCAAGCTGAGAACATTCTCTTTTATTCCAAGTATACTAAGCATTGAATCTTATAAAATGCTTTTCTGGCATCAATTAAGAGGATCATAAATGACTTTCCTATCTTCACATGCAATAAGGTGAATTACAGTCATTACTTTTCTGAAGTTAAATACCAAGTATTAATTCCAGTAATAAACTTTTATCTACTTGGTCATGATAAAATTACCATCCAATCGACCTCCAAAATACATTTTTTGAGTGCTTTTGGGTCATGCCTGGTGGTGCTCAGGATTACTTCTGGCTCTGTGCTCAGAAATCACTCCTGAAATCACTCCTGGCAGGCTTGGGGAACCATATGGGTTGC
Source organism: Crocidura indochinensis (assembly GCA_004027635.1). NCBI lineage: Eukaryota > Metazoa > Chordata > Mammalia > Eulipotyphla > Soricidae > Crocidura > Crocidura indochinensis. The sequence continues at coordinate 4,402 of PVKC010044760.1, read as the reverse complement.
TAGGGATCGAACCAGGGTAGATCCTGGTTCTGCTGCGTGCAAAGCAAACACCTTGCCGCTGAGCTATCACTTCAGCCCTGCAAAATACATTTTTATCAAGGCTCTTGTGCATTTCAACTTACTCTGCCAAAAATTGTCTCCTTTAGTAAAGAGGATATAAAGAAGCCATTGTAATAAATTTTACTCTTCAGCTCCACATTTTATATATATTGCCAATCTTCCTTACAACCTACTTGTCCTTTCAAAACAAACATTTGCATAAGCAATCTTTAGGCCAAGATTCTAATCAGTGTGTCACTGTAACGTAATAAGTTCTTTATTTTTACCTATAATTTGCCTATGAACAAACACAAGTCTTATTTTCTTTCTTTTAGATTTTTGTTTTGTTTTGACTTGTGTTTTCTGGGTCACACCTGGCAGCGCTCAGGGTTACTCCTGGCTCTATGCTCAGAAATGGCTCCTGGCAGGCTTAGGGGACCATATGGGATGCTGGGATTCGAACCACTGTCCAAACGCCTTAAGTCCATGCTATCTCTCCGGCCACAAGTCTTATTTTCAAAAGTAGTTCGTTCTTTTGCTATTTGGTCATGAAGTTTGGGGGTCACTCCAGCAATAGGTGGTCAGATGGGCATCTTTCAACTGCTCAGGCCTGCTATACAGAACTGATGGACCCAACAGTAGTGGGTGTCAATAGGCCTACCCAGAAGTACTCAGAGATCACCAGGGCCACAGTTGGCAATATCTGGGAACCTCCAGGCTATACCCGGAGATACTGAGAAAGGGAGACATGCAGTAGAGTGCCAGGAATGGAATTCTTGTCCCTTCACAAGCTCAGTAAGGGTCATTAACCCAGTTTCCCATTAAACTTCCTTCCTCCTTTATAACTCTTGAACGATTATTCTGCAACTGATTTCCTCTACACCGCCCTTCTTATTTCCTTCTCATTGCACTCTAAATTGGTTTCTCCTCAAATCTGCTGTGAATTTCCAAATTCCTCAAGTCTCTTTCTCTCTCTGCTTGAAAAATTATTTGACACTCAGGAACATTCATAGACACTTTATCCTTGGCTTTTTCAATATTAGTCATTTCTGTTTATACAGCTACTCTGTTGCTTTAAACCTACTTTTATAATAAAGCTCCCTAGAACAAACATGTACCTCTTAATATGTTTCAACTGGATAAATATAACATATGCATCTCTCAATACACAAAGAATCTCCATTCCAATTGCTATGGACTAATGAATGAAATGTTTTGCTACCTCAATGCTCGTTATTTGGACTCTGCCTATATTGCCTAGCATGACCCTTTATCTGCCTGGCAAACAAATGTTCAGCTTTTGTGACAAATCACAAAGTTTATACCATAATCAAAATTATACTTCAACTCCAAGGAAAATGTAATCCATTTATATAAATATAAATTAGAGGTGGGAATATATATGTTTTTGGGTCACACCCAGTGGCTCAAGGGGATACTCCTGCCTCTGCACTCAGAAATCACTCCTGCCAGGTATGGGTGTGCGGACCATATGGGATGCCGGGATTCAAATCACTATCCTGGATTGGCTGTGTGCAAGGCAAATGAACTACCGCTGTGCTATCTCCCTGGTCTCTGCAATCCATATTTATTTGGAAATATTTAAGAATGATTTGTGCTGTCACCTACATTTATTCATTATTATTGGATTTTTTTCATTAGGTTAAAATCAAACTATCACATTTTAATTGCTCAAATTATTTCAGCTTTAGCCTTTGAGAATGTACTGGCAAGCTCAGGAGACCATACGGGATGTCAGGGATCAAGCCTGGGTTTGCCACATGCAAGGCAAGCACCCTATTCTCTATATTGTTGCTCTGGCAAGGGCTTAAATATTTTAGATTTCAGAAAATGGAGTCTATGGTGTTAAAACTATTAAGAATGACTTCTAGTCTAAATGAGAAAGAAATGGAATGCTAGTCCCTAAACTCTGTTCTCCCCAGCTATGTTCACCAAAAGCAAAAGGGCAGAATGTAGAGTTCACATGTAATGAAATTTTGAACCCAGCTCACAAGCCTTGCTTGTACTTTATTTACATTACTCTGGATTTTGTAACATATCAGATTTGTCAATTATGTGCCATCACAATGGCCAACATATGCACTGCCAAAATAGTGCTTACATAATTAACAAACACTAATACTGACTCAATTTTACTGGTGAATAAATAGATTGAGCAAAGTGACCCCAATCCTCAGCTAGTAATAGAATTGCTGACTCTATTTATAAAGCTAATGTACCTAAGCATGTGATTAAATTATTCAATGTTATTATCTTTGAGTACATCCTCTATTTTAATCTCAGAAAGCTAATTATCTATCAACATGAAAAACTATCTAAATTAAAATAATGTAAATACTCAATGTGGTGTTTAAAGATTGTTATAAATTCTATAATGGAGACTAAATTGTATTTTCCTTTGCAATAATTTTGAGTTCTTCAAAATCTCCTTTTTAGGGCTAGAGAACTAGCTTAGAGGGCATTGCATTTATATGCATGAGGCTCATGTTTGATACCCAGCACCTGAAATGACCACTAAACACTTAAGATGTGGCCAAAAAATGGAAACAAAAATGTACCCCCTATTATAATTTTGCTTTCAGTGGGTCCAAGAGAACTGTTGGTGCTTCGGGCTTAATACTGGCTCTATGTTCAGGGACCACTTCTGTCACACATGGTGAAGCACATGTGATTCCAGAGATCAAATCCAGATTAGTCACATGCAAGGCTTACCAACTATATCCTCTCTCCAGCTATCCAAATTTATTCCTTTTAAAATACTGCAGCAGGCTAAAAGAGATAATACTTTACAACTAATAAGAAAATAAAGATTAGGGGCTGGAGAGACAGCATGGAGGTAAAGCGTTTGCCTTGCAAGTCGAAGGTTGGTGGTTCAAATCCAGGCCTTCCATATGGTCCCCTGACCCTGCCAGGAGCAATTTCTGGGCATTGCGCCAGGATTAATCCCTGAGCACTGCCAGGTGTGACCCAAAAACCAAAAAAAGAAAAAAAAAGAAAGAAAAGAAAAGAAGGACTAGAAGGAAAGATCCATATGGCATATAAAGGAACAAAGCAAAGGAATGAACAAAGTTAATGGAAAAAATCTCTTGGACTCAAAGAACTGAGGGTTCCCTCCACCACATTAGGGAGAGAAGGAGGAAGAGGAAGAGGAGGGAGTGGGAGGAGGGGCAGGGGAGGGGAGAGGGGTAAGAGAGGTAAGAGGGGAGATAAGAGAATCAAAAGCAGCAAGAGCAAGTAGCTAATGCTAGTCTTTTTTTGTTTGTTTGTTTGGTTTTTGGATCACACCTGGCAATGCTCAGGGTTACTCCTGGCTCTAGGCTCAGAAATCGCTCCTGACAGGCTCAGGGGACCAAACGGGATGCCAGAATTCGAACCACTGACCTTCTGCATGCAAGGCAAATACATTACCTCCATGCTATCTCTCTGGCCCCTGCTAATGCTAGTCATTACTCAGCCACTTTTAAATTACCTTTAAGTACCACAACTAACTTTTTCAGGAGGAACATCAGTACTTGGAGGTCTAATCTGGCAATGCAGTGGCTCCAGCTCTTTTAGTCATTTCCCCCAACACAAAACTCATTTGTTGCTTCCCAAGTAATTCTGACAATATTCAGCCACCTGGGCTAGCAATTCCATGTTGAGGACCCAATGATGCTCAGCCCTTCAATGCCACTGATTGCCTGAGTCTTCAAAACTGCCCCCATGTGGTGCTAAGAATAGACTCAAATAGATCATATGCAAAACGCCAAAATTCTCTCTAGCCCTCTCTTCAAGTAACTAATTCTTTTTGTTGTTGTTGCTGTTGTTGTTTTGACAAAATGGTGACGTTCAGGAGTTACTCCTGGCTATGTGCTCAGAAACCGCTCATGGCTTGGGCAACCATATGGGACATTGGGGGATCAAACTGTGGCTCGTGCCGGCAAGGCAGATGCCTTACCGCTCCACACCACCGCTCCGAATCCAAGTAACTAATTTTTAGAAAATAAAATCATTGGCTAGATCTTAGACGACAACAAATTTTAGCATACTGTATGCAAGGTTATGCTCTTGTACAATAGAAAAGCTATGAATATATTTTTCTACAAATATGCCTCTAGGAAACTTCCCTCCACAGAAAATACAGCTTGAGTTGAGGCTTCTGGAATATATTTATCAGAAAAGTACTTTTCATGTCTTCTATCCAGGTATGGATCCAAATCAAGCATATTAATAATTATAAATGAAATAAAGTTTTTTTTTTTCAAAAGAAAACATGGGGCCGGAGAGATGATCCCGACATCCTATATGGTCCCTCCCCTATGCCTGCCAGGGCGATTTCTGAGCATAGAGCCAGGAGTAACCC
>PVKC010044759.1:0-11534 GCA_004027635.1 Crocidura indochinensis | reverse complement strand
AAATAATAAATAAAGTTTAAACAAAATAGTAAAAAAAAAAGCATTGTCTATCTTTCAGGCTTCTTGCCCCACTCTGTTCTTCTGGCATCACTGTATTTCTGAATGGGAACATAAAAAGTACACCCCTAGCAGTGTGCAGGATCACTGTAAATAGAACTTGGTGGAACATTTGCAGTATCAAGGATTGATTTTAAGTTGATACCCTACTTTCTGTACTAATGTTCTTGTACATTCTTTTTATTAATCAACACATCATATTTGTGATAAAAATTAGTATTACTATTTAGTCCTTATACTCTATTCACAACCAGAGTTCATTTTCTTTTGTCACTGATGGCTCAGTCAAGTGGGGAGCAGGGAAGGCAGACTCAAGAAAAGTCATTGAACTACTCTGTTCTATCCAAATAATAAGCAACCAGTGCTTGCAGGAATGTCTGGTTTGGGTCAGACTAGAAAACATTGCTGTGGGAGTTTATTCTCCACCAGTCCTATACTGTCAATCTGCTTCTTGGGTCTACTAGTTCTACCACTTGCAGGGAGTTGTAGATAATTCCTGTCACTTAATTTATGGAATCTCTATATCCAATATCGAGGAAGAAATAGATTTTTATTTTATTTGTATTACATTTTAACAATTACACTATTTATTTTAAATATGAAAATATTTTCCAATATAGACAGTTTTTATTTAGCAGCCCCAAATATAATTTTATTTTTATTTTTTCTTAATTTTTTATTTTTAATTATGAGAACAAAGATGCAAAGAAAGAGGACAAGGGAAAGTTACAGTGGAAGGACAGTCACCCATAACATAATTCTCAGAAGAAGTCCCCTTGCTGATATCTTAACTTTGAACTTTCAGCCAAAGAACTTTAGGATAAATAAAACAGAATCCATGTACAATTACTGTGTCCATCAAGTCCCCAGGTTACAATATTATAATTATAATATTATATAATTACATACATTATAATATTTCTTAACAGCACACAAGGCAATCTAAAGCCATATAACTTATTTAACTCCTTAAACATTAGAGGCATAGTATTTTTTACATTTCCATGTATTTTGCATATTAGTTTAAGTTAACCTCAAAATTCAAGTGGTTTTTTTTTTTAAGGATTAGAGTCAAAGGAGCACAGTAAAAACGGTGTTAGAGTGACAAATGTTGTTTGCATAGGCCCACCGAAATATGAGGGGCATGGAAAGGAATAGCCTTGACCTAAATACAAAGAGACCCTACCCTTGAAGTTTCCTGGCATAAGACCAACTCTAGGCTCCAGGCAAGCTAGATCGTCCAATCCAAGGCTTTGTCTGTAGTGCCAAAACTCTTTCATTTTCCACACAGTCTCTGTTGTTGGTATCATGTTTCTGTATTAAAGATCCTGGAATCTGCATATCCTGCATTGATAATTTTTAAATCGTTAATTTTTTAATTATTATTTAAGTACCATGGTTACAGAGTTGTTCATATTGGGTTTCAGTCCTGATGTAGAACCACCACTCTCCAGTATAACATTCCTGCCATCATGTTTTCCATTTCTCTTCTCCTCCACCCCTGGCCTGTCTTCAGGACAGACATTCTACTTCTTACTCCTACTATATATTTCATGGTAATTGTCAGTAAAGTTAGTGAACAAGGGTCTTTGTGATAAACTTCATAACATGAGCTGGTCCTTCCAGGTCTATCTCTATTATCTCTGGATTTTATTACCATACTATTTTTTTTTATTTTTCTTATATCCCACAGATGAGTGAGACTATTGTTTGTCTATCAGGCTTTCCCTGACTCATTTTAGTCAGATTAATAATATTCAGGTCATCTATATATAGGCAAATTTAATTACTTCATATTCCTAACAGCTGCTTAGTTTCCACTATGTGAAAGTACAAAGCTTCAGTAGACACTCATCTGTTACTGTCATTTGGGTTGCTTCCAGATTGTAGATATTGTAAATAGTGCTGCATTGAACATAGAAGTGCATAAGGCATTTTTGTAACCTGTTATTTTGTGATTCTAGGGTATATCCTTAGGAGTGGTATTACTGGATTCTATGGGAGGTCAATTTCCAGGGTTTTTTGTGGAATATTGATATTGTTTTCCAAATAGGCAAGACAAGATGGCATTCCCATCAACAGTTAATGAGAGCTATTTTTCCTCACATCTATGCCAGCACTGATTGTTCTTATTCTTTGTGAGATGTGCTAGTCCCTGGGCTATTAGATGAGACCTCATTATTGTTTTGATTTGCATCACCTTGATGATAACTGTTGTGATTCATATTTTCATATGCATATTGGTCATTTGCATTTCTTTTTGTTGTTGTTTTTTGGTTTTGTTTTTTGGGCCATACCTGGTGACTCTCATGAATTACTCCTGACTGTGCTCAGAAATCACTCCTGGCTTGGGGGACCATATAGGATGCTGGGAGATCAAAGTGCAGTTCATCCTAGGTCATCACTTGCAAGGCAAATGCTCTACCGTTTGCACCATCGCTTTACCCAGGCCATTGTGTTTCTTCCTTGAGGAAATATCAATTCATTACTTCTCCCCATTTTGATGAGAGTATACGTTTTTTTTTTCTTGTTAAATTATTTCAATACCTTGTATATGTTCAATCGCACCTTTTTCCATGTTAATTTTGCAGTCTGACATTTTGTAACACAAACCCATTGTTTCTAGAAGCTTTTTTGGTAGATTTTTTTTTGGATTTTCTAAATATAATATGTCATCAGCAAACAGTGAGATCTTCATCCTTTCCTCTCTGGATTCCCTTGTTATCTTTTACTTTCCTAATTTCTATGGCATGAATTTCCAGTAATATGTTGAATAGTAAGAGGAGGCACCCTTGTTCTGTGCCATATTTTAGAGGAAAGAAAGGCTTTCAGTTTTTCTCCATTGAGTATAATATTTGCCATGGACTTTTTTGTTTTGTTTTGTTTTTGAGCCACACCCGGTGATGCTCAGGAGTTACTCCTGGCAATGCGCTCAGAAGTCACTCCTGGCTTGGGGGACTATATGGAACACTGAGGGTATCTAACCGAGGTCTGTCCTAGGAGAGCGCTGGCAAGGCAGACACTTTACTTATAGGGCCACCATGCTGATCCCAACCATGGGCTTGTTTTAAATGGCCTTAAATATATTGAGAATAATTCCTTTCATTCCCATCATGTTGAAAGTTTTCATAAATGGGTGTTGGACCTTATAAAACGCATTCTCTGAATCTATTGATATGATCATATGGTTTTCATTTTTTTATTTATATGCTATATTACATTGATTGATTTGTGTATATTAAGCTATTCTTGCATCTGTGGAATAAATCCTACTTGAATATAATATGACCTTGTGAGGCATTGGATCCTATTTGCCTTAATTTTGTTGAGGGTCTTTGCATCTGATTTTATAAAGGATATTAGTCTGTAGTTATTTTGTTATACAATTTGTGTCTGGTTTTTTTTTTTGTTTTAGTGTGAGAATATCTTTGTAAAATTATTGGGAGTGGTTTTTGTTCTTCAATTTCCTTAATAAACTGAAAAGAATTGGAAGTAGGTCTTCTTGAAAAGTTTGAAAAAATTAACTTGTGAATTCACCTGGGATTTGTTTTTGAAAAGATTTCTGATTACTATTTAAATTTCTTCAATATTGATATACCATTTCAAACATACCAGATCATCTGTGTTCAATCTTGGAAAGTTGAGAGAGATGATTGTTATGGGAATTAGTGTTCTTTTTGTAGGAGTATGATGTGTCTGTTGTGTCTACCTTGACTTAGAGTAGACCTTTCAGTTCATCTTTTAAGTTTTGAGTTTGTAAAGTTTCTCAGCTGCTATTTATCTATGAAGCTGTGTATTATTCCTTCAAAAGTAAATATAAGTCTGGCTGGGACAAGTAAACTTGTCGAAGCATTCATTTCATTTATTTTTGTCACTATATTCCACCACTGATTTTGTACATTGAGGGTTACTTATGAAAAATCTGCTGTAAATATTTTGTATGTAATTTCCCTTTTTTAAGATTGCTGCTTTTAAAATCCTATTCCTGTCTTTGGGATTTGTCATTATGACTAGGAAATGTCTTCTGGTGCTTTTCTTTGGATATCTTTTGACTGGTAGATTTTCAGGCATGCAGGATTTGTTTAAAATCACTTTTTAACACTGAGGCATTTTTTTTTCTTTTTTTTCCTAGTGATATCCCTGGCTGCTGATTATTTTTATTGTGACTCCTATTATCCTTATATTGTTTTCTGTTTAGTTTATACCAGACTTCTACTTTCATCTGTTCACATTCTTTGAGGTTTTTTTTTTCCCCCACCATAATTTGATCATTTTTTAAGGTTCTTTTCCAATGTCTTCTGTTGTATAGAGTTTTTAAGCATATAATCTTCCAGCTCACTAATTCTATCCTCACCAATGTTGCTCTGCTGTTGAGGCTTTCCAATGATGTCTTCCTTTCGCCTACAAAGTTTTCTGTTCTTTTATTTCACTTTGAATTTCTCTCATTTTACTTTCATGTCCTTTTAATTCTTATTTCTGGATCATTCAGTTTGTTCCATAGTTTCTTTGAGTTCTTTGATCATTCTCCAGATCCTCTCTAAAGTCTTTATCATAGAGAGCATAAAGGTTATATAGGTGGCTGTCAATTGTTGGGTTTGCAGAAATACCATCATCATTCTCTAAGCATTGAAGTATTCTGCATTGTTTACCCATTTTATCCTTTGTAGTATGCTGTATTTTATATGTTCTCCTGAGGTCCATTAACTAGAGAATATACTGGAGGAGCATACCACACTACGGGTCAGATCTTCTTCTTGTTCCCTTCAGGGCAAGGGACTGGGAGAGTTTGCCATTCTGCTGGTCAGCTCCTATGCTGATTATATTCTAAGCTATTGGCCAGATGCTGTGGAACTGGGCGAGCTACCCACACAGACAATAAGCTTTCCTGCTGGTTCCCTTCAGGGATGAGGAACTGGAGAAACTTGCCATGTTGCTGGCCAGCTCTCCTACTAGTTCCCTTTAGGAGAAATTTTTTTGTAGGAATATTAAGTCACTCCTGACTTTAGCAAGGCCTTTTGTATCCATCATCTTTTCCTTGCAGAAAGTAATTTCAGTAGGAAGTAAACTATTTTGGGGGAGTTTGGGGGCCACACCGGTGATGCTCGGAGGTCGATGCTTAGAATTTCTTCTGTATCTGCACACAAAAATTACTCCTGGAAGACTCATGAAACCATAGGAGATGCTGGGGATAGAACCCAGAACCTTACAGGGTTGACAGCCTGCAAGGCAAATGGCCTACCTCTGTGTTATAGCTATGAACCCTAGGAAGTAAACTATTTGAGAATGGGTTAGTATTATTACTGAAAAACTTGCTTATAGAAGATGTGAAAGCAGAAAAAGAGGAAATACATTTTGAGAGAACAAACACAGGCAAACAAGCAAGATCTGTTTTCAAGAGAAATCACAGATTTAAAGAGCAATGCCAAAGTGACATTCAGAAGTGTTCATACAGTTCTTCCAAATGGTTTCTGTTTCTGGAATTTAGTAAACATAAAAGTTTATCTTGACCTTGGCATAGGAAACCCTTGCTCTATTGATGATCTTCATTAGTCTCATCCCTTACAGGGCTTATGGTTTGTCTTCTCAGAATGTCATGGATTCATCTATAGCATCTATTTTTCTGAAATTTCCACTCTTATCTTTTAGGAGGTAGATTCTTAAATCTGGATTGCTTTTCTGTTTCTTCTTCTAAGAATTTTTCCATCAAGGTTAATTAGTCTGCATGCCTTTGAGCAATTTCAGAGCTAGGAAATCTTTTATATTTTATTGTCATTTCTCAAAAGTAGATTATTTCCTAGCTATCTATCTGCAAGACCTCCACCACTGACTCAATTATCTTTTCTTTCCTTACAGCCTCAACTCTCAGTTGTGGTTCCAATACCTCAGTTACCTTTGAGAATTTTTTAGGCCTTTGATGCTCATGTTCATCTTATGATCTTTTTAGAAATTAAAGTGATTTAGGGGGCCAGAGAGGTGACGCTAGAGGTAAGATGCCGCCTTGCAAACGCTAGCCTAGAACTAACCTTGGTTCGATCTCTGGCATTCCATATGGTCCCCCAAACCAGGAGCAATTTCAGAGTGCATAGCCAGGAACAATCCCAGAGTGTCAAACGGATGTGGCCTAAAAATTAAAAAAAATATATGAAGAAATCAAGGTGATTAAGTAGGCAATTTGGGAACAAAACAATAACTTCCAGTTTTTCCATGTTTCTAAGATATGCTTATAGATAGATAGATAGATAGATGATAGATATAGTGAAGCAAATAGATTTTATTGAAAAAAAAATTAGAAATATGAAGAGTGAAAAAGAAAGTAACTAGAGAGGAGAGAGAGAACAGGGACTTTCTGAGTGGAAAAAGCAAAAAATAACTTTTTGGGAGAAGGTATATGCAATTCAAATTGTCTTGGCCTGATTTAGGTAGAGTGATAGAACAGAGGTAGGGCATTTGCCTTGCAAGTGGTTAATTCAGAATTGGCTAGTATTTGACCCCAGGCATCCCATATTGCTCCCTAAGGTTTCCAGGAGCAATTTCTGAGTGTATAGCCAACAGTAAGTCTGAGCACTCCAGGGATCCAGATCATGCTAAGGACTAACCCCCAGTTGTGGTCCCCCAAAAATCCAAAAATAAAAAATATTGGCATGCAATATGATCCCCTGAGCCTGCCAGGAGTGATTTCTGAGTGTAGAGCCAGAAATAACCCCCGAGTGTTGTTGTGTGTGACCCAAAAACCAACAACAACAAAAATTTTTTAAAATGAATTTATGATTATATATTTTACAGTATTATTTATTTTCTATATATTTTCTATATGTATTTATAGATATAGTTTATATATTTATATATTATATATTTATATATATTTATTTTTATACATTATTTATATATATTTATAACTATAGCATCTTCTTTTTATTTTCTAATACTCTTAGATATTTATTCATAGTAAATTTAAAATCCATTTTTAATTTTGATTATGTAAATTTTTATTTTAATTCATTTTGTGCTTTTGGGCCGCACCCGTTTGATGCTCAGGGGTTACTCCTGGCTTAGCGCTCAGAAATTGCCCCTGGCTTGGGGGGACCACATGGGACTCCAGGGGATCGAGCCGCAGTCCTTCCTTGGCTAGCGCTTGCAAGGCAGACACCTTGCCTCTAGTGCCACCTCACTGACCTGTCCCTATTTTAATTATTCTTGTTTTATTATTCTTCCCAATATTTTGTGGTAGTCTTATTTTTACCACGTTTTAGCTAGATAGTAATTAGAACTGTTGATTTAAGAAAAATTTTAAGTTCTAATATATTAGCAATATATCTATAAATATATATAAATATATATATATATATATATATATATATATAGCACTGTATGAGTTGTGTGTTTATGTGTGAGAGAGAAGAGACAGGATGCATTGGCCAGGCAGGAAATGACCTAGACCCTATGAAAAGTTTATAATTTGCTATGTGTGTTACCAACATTTACAAGACTCTGAGACAGGAAGCATAGTGCAGTATTAATGAATATTGAGTGAAAATAAATTTGGGGAGTCACAGTTTCTCTTATACTTTTTTCTATAGTTGTTCTACTTAACTAATACTAGAAGTGTGCTTTGTTGTTTATTGTATAATGCCTTCATTTGCATTCTACTAAGAGGGAAATGAATGGAAAACTGCAAAAGAAATCATTGTCTTTGAAGTAGAATTATGACCGGGTTCACATAAGTTTTAGGGGAAAGGCCTAAATATTGACCTAACAGAAAATACAAATTATAGATGTTATTTGTTTTCAATACACAATGACAGTACTTATTTTATAATTAAAGGTAACTTAAGTGAAAAGAGAAAATAATTAAGCAGGGTTAAATTTAGAATAAAAGAACCAAGTGAATAGTGGCCAATTCATCACATATAATAAAAATTGATGAATGTCGGATAAAATGAGGGTTATTAATATATTGTTGTGTATATTAAGTTTTATTAACTTAAAATATGTGTTGAGACAATGACACAAATTTTATATTATATGAGTCTTGAATACTTGACTTGCAATCTTATTTGAATAAATGTATTTGAGAATCAGCATATACATGAGAGATGTACTATTAAAATAGCAAATACTTCAACATTATGTACATATAAAGTATTAATCTAAATTATTTGATCTTGCTCTTCCAAATTTAGAAATCCATCCAATCATTTGCTGTTGTTTTTAAGTGTCTATTAACCTTTACAAGGATGGAGATGATTATATCTAAATTTGGAACCTGAATAAAATTGTGACACCAAGTATTCTATGAAATACAGGGAGAGCATGTTAAATTGTTTAGAAATTCATCACTCCTAAGTTTTCACTCTTCTTCTTAGTCAAAGTGACATTGGGAATAACTATTCAAATTTCTGAGAATAAATGAAAAATCAGAAATGGGCATACAATATTATTCTTTTATTGCAAGAAATCATACAGAAACCTCCACAGAAGAAATTTTCAATAGATAAGCCAGTAATAGTAAGTATTGTTGGATAAGGCAAATTTCAACGTAGGCTGTTGAAATCTCCAGGATCAAGAGGTAATGGGGTAATTCCAAATCAAAAATAAGCTGCAGATTCTGTATAGAAGAGATGGCAAAACAATTTCTTGATTTATTATTTAGTACTATATTTTATTAAAATAAAACTGCAATTAATTGTTTATAGCCTAAGAAAGAATGATTAAACTTTAGAGACCCAGATGTAAGCAATTTTAGACATATATTATTAAATATTGTTTGTTAGAAGTCTTTGATGAAAAACAAACCACAAGATATTTCAGAGCAAGCCAAAATAACACCACCAGTTAATTATTAATGGCTGAATAACTAGAATTTGTTTTTTTAATTTTACTGTACTTGAAAAGAGATAGATAAGTTTACTATATTTAAAAAACTATGAAATATAAAAAACAATCTGCCAAAGTTCTTTACATTAGTTAAGTGTAAGTTTAAAAATTATTTAAGTAGAAGTATCTGCTATTGCAATTTTTCATTAAGAAAATTATATAGTTTGTCAGAAAGATTATATTATATATCAGGTAAGATACCTGCCATGGATTTGGCCAACCTTGGTTCTATCCTGGTACCATATAGTTTCTTGAGCACTGTTAGAGTGATCCCTGACCACAAAGCAAGGACTAACTCCTGAGTAGAGCTGGATGTGTCCCAAAGCAAAATAAAAATATTTATGTAATTTTATTGTAGAACATGTGCTTAATTTTTGCAATGTACATAACATAACCAGTTTAAAGATAAAATTTCTTGGCATGTATTTGATTCTGAAATTTTTATAACACAAAGAAATTACCCAGAATACTAACTTTTATTCCTTTTATTTTTTTCATCTTTTTAATTTGAAGTACTTGAGTTTGAGTATTTTGCAAAACTATCTCAGCTTGGGTTGGAGATAAGGTGCAGTGGGTAGATTTCTCACCTTGAGTGTAGCTGACTTGTGTTAGATTCCCCAGCATCCCATGTGGTCTTCCATATAGTGCCAGGAGTATAGGGTGAGGAGTAACCACTGAACATTGCTGGATGTGTCCAATCCAATGAACAAACAAAATAATCTCACCTTGTGTTCTGATAACTGATATTTTGCTTTTAGGCTGCATTTGTTCTACTAATAACAAAGGGAAACCAAATGTGATAAGTTAGCCAGAGATGAAAATTACTACATGTCCACATTTTTCTGTGATCACAAGGCAAATTATACTTTCTTTTATATAAAATATAAACTATAGAGTGAGTTACATTTCAAGAGTGAAATTTTACACCAAATAGCTTCATTTATGTTTATATGCTAGTATTCCTAGGAATTTTGCAAAGCATTAATTTTTATAAATTTTCCATTAATAGATACTTAAAAATAATAGCAAATGTCTAGATAGAATTCAAAGTTTAATATAGTAATGTCAAGACAGTATATGACTATTTTTACTGTTATTTTTATCAAATTCTCTTTGATGTTGAAACATATCATTCTTTCTGACATGCTATACAAAATCAACATATATTTTTCTGTTTACTCTTTAATTATTTCTTCTGAATACAGTCAGAAAATAATGAGAGTGCTCTAATGTGCCCTGAAAAATAAAAACATTGATCTGGACTTGGAGTTCTGGGCCACCTTTTACTTGTCACTCTCGGCTATAATTTAAGTTATCAGCTTTAAATTATTTAGTGGTTTATGAGTATAAATAATTCACCAGTCAACAACTCAGGTGACAGTCCATTAATCAGCCAAGATTGCATACTCAGGTGTCATGCTGTGGTCTGCATTGGACTGAGTCCCAAGGATGTAGACACGTGTTACAGCAGTTCTCCTTTCCTTTACCATGCTATGATCACATCGTTTGTCTGTACTAAAGTAAGAATTGCTGCAATTGGAAAATGTGCTCAAGAACTCCCATCATTCAGAGATGAAATCAAGTTCTGTTACAAAAATTAAGTTTCTAGTGCTGACTAGTTACAGCTTCATTCTGGATCTGCCAAAGGAAAAGATTGGCCAAATTAAAACAAATTTATTAGAAATTGGTGAATTAAAAATGTAAGGAAAGGAAGATTATATAGTAATGTTGAAGATTAAGCTCTATCATATGTATTTGAAAGGAGCCTCCCAAGTGTATCCTTTCCAACTTGGGAGATTCCTGTTTAAATTGTCCTTGGTTTAATGTAATTGTCCAACTATATGATGCTGTTGGAGTCCTATACTTCCAGTGATATTCTCTAGCATGCTAGGGCTTCACAAAAAAGCATGTGATTTTGCAGATCAAATTTTGGATGGATGCATATAAGGTATATATGTTGATTACAATACTATGCTTACTTAATCTAGTTTTGGGGAGTAAGCTTGCCACACCTATATTTTCAAAAGACTTATTTCTGGCTTTGTGCCCAGAAATCACATTTTTTACATTTTTTGTATATATTTATTGCAAAGTCTTGTTTTCCCTTTTTATATTAATATCTCTATTTAAATACCTTGATTACAAATATGATTGTAGTTGGGTTTCAGTCATGCAAAGAACACCCCGCTTCAACAGGTGCAACATTCCCACCACCAATGTTCCAAATCTCCCTCCTCCCCACCTCACCGCCACCTTTACTCTAGTAAGGCTTTCCACTTCCCTCATTTATTCACATGGTTATGATATTTCTCAGTGTAGTTATTTCTCTAACTGAACTCACCACTCTAGAGAGGAGGGCTGGAAGGTCCAGCTCATGACATGAAGCTCACCAGAAATCACTCTTGATGGTGCTTGGGGAACCATGTATGATACTGGGGATAGAACCTGGGCAAGTGCCTTAAACTTGGAGTATCCCCAGCACTCTAATATACATAATTAACTTCCTGTTAAGAAATATATTATGATTTTGTACATATACATATATGTATATATACATATGTACATATATCCACAGTGTCCTATATGGTCCCTAAAGCTAGAAG
>PVKC010044758.1:0-11304 GCA_004027635.1 Crocidura indochinensis | reverse complement strand
ATAGTTAGAGATACTATTAAGATGTAACAGAAGACCCTGGAGTTAGATTTGGTGGTAACTGGGTGAAAAAGTGAGTGTACCTGAACCTACTCAACTATGTACTTTCAGATGGTGAATATTATGTTATTTGAACATTAATATCAAGGAGGCAAATAAAGGGAAAAAGAAAGGGCAAGAGCTTGGTGGAAAGAGAATGTCTCTAAGCAGTGGTTTTGCTGGAAAGAGTATGTCCTCAGACACGTTGCTTTCCTAACTTTTTAACAGAGAAAGAACCCAGTTCTGGATTTCTATGGAAGACACCAGTTACATTTTTTGTGACATCAACAGGAGCAGTTGCACTGATGAAGTGGGGTATTCTTTATGTGACTGAAATCCAAGTATAGTCATGTTTGTAATCACGGTGTTTAAAAAAAAAAAAAGAAAAGAAAAAGACCCAGGAGCAGTCAGTGAGAACTTTGTTAGCATCCCACTGGGAAAACCAGTGATCCCATCTGTCACAGCCAGAGTAGGCCTCTTCTCTGGTTCCTGTTGGGTCATGTTAAGGACTCAGTGGGGTCAGTGGCTCTGTATGAGGGTCTGAAATAGCTGCAGCTGGACACAGGAACGAGACAACCAGGTTTTCCCTGAGGAAAAGCTCCTGGGAGCGGTGCAATTTATTTCCAAGAATTTCAAGTATTCAGACACGGTGGATGGTTGTAAAAAGGCCTCCTATTTGGTTTTTAGGTTATTTCTGACAACAGTACCGGATAACAATACATTCCTATGTGTCTTGTCACACTGACACGATTTAAATTGGAGACTGGGTGGGTGACCCTTTTTAAATCCACAGGGAGGTAAGCTCGTCTGGAAATGGAGGTGAGATGTAACCTTGAAATGTGCAGTTAGGCAAATCCATACTGGCTATTTCTTCACTGCTACAGATTTCTTTCCACTGTAGGAATTAAAATGCAGAATATACAGAAGAAAAAATGATGTGAAAAAAGCAATTCACATGCAACAAGTACCAGGATTTTAAAACCTGGGGTTACATTTACACACTTCCACTTCCAAGAATATATCTGGCATGCAGCAGTTACTCAATGGGGATTTGCTGAATGACTGAATGAATGAATGAGCAAGTGTGTGATATAACTGAGCTACACATGTTACTTATCCAATATCTATTTTTTGGAGGTTCTCTCAAGCAGTGCTGAAGAGGCAGTGGGGCTATTCTAGAAGTTTCTGGTCCTCCAGTGGTTCAATGCAAAGGCTATATGTATCCTGGGTGTCAGGAATTACCCCCACCCCAGGCCTCCAGGCTGTACTTAGTGATGCTTCAGGGACCATGTGGTACTAAGGATAAAATTGACAATGGATTTATGAAAGACAAGTGCCTTAATCCTTGTACTATCTCTCCAGCTCCACAGGATCATATGTGAAAAGGCACGAAGCATTATTATCCCAAATAATAAAGCTTATAAATCATAGATCCGGGATCCAAACCACAGAAAGGATCACACTCTCTGTCTCACTACAGTGAATCAAGGCTCATACACTGCACCCCCATTCACCCAGAGTTGACCCTCTCTTATCACCTCTGCACTGCTGAGCCTTCTCCATAGGGGAAGTGACTGCATGTCACTCATTGTTGTATCTTGGGGAGACAGGGACCTCAGTGTACAACTCTACTTTAACTTGATGGATGGACAAACGGACAGGCTTAAGGAGCAGAAGTTAGATGAGGGAGAGAGAGGGCAGAGTCTATAAAGGCTTTTGTGGAAAAGGCCTGAGATAGGGTGTGGATGCAGCACTTTCTTCCAGGGGCACCATGTTTGTGTGCTTAGCTGCAGGTAAAGGGGCAGGCATTGCATAGGGGGACTGCAACAAGCAGAGGACCTCAAAGCAAATTATGGGGTACCAAGGTCTGGAGGTGAAACATCTGTACAGCACATGAGAGCTGCAGATGAAAGGCCCGCATAGAAAAGCAAAGATCACAGCACCCTTTTGGTGGAAATGAAACATTCCTAAATTAATCCAAGAAGGGAGGTGAAGCTCCTGGAAGGGAACCCAGGGCAGAATGTGTTGACACTGCTTTAAAAGCAAGCAAGTCAGTGAGCAGAAACAAGGTGATGAGAAAGATAGAGACAGAGACAGATAGAGAAAGAGACAGAGAGACAGAGAGAAGATCCCCCTTCAGAGCTGAGGACTCTGGAATGGATGAGACCAAACCTGGGAGGTGCATTTCCATTTGCAAAAGCATGCAGACAGTCAGGAAAGAAAAGGCTGGCAGTCACTTTCTCCTTCCCTTCCCCTTTCTTAAGAGTACTGGAATCTCTTCAGAAAGCAACGTACCCCTCCAGTCTCTTGTGAACGGGCTCGCTCTATCTCACCATCTTTCTCACAGCTAAGCCTTGTTCTTGCAGTATTATGAGCCCCATGTGTGCAAAATTAAAAACAAAAGTGATTTCTTTTTAGAGATAATTCTTCTGCCCCACTTTTTTTCTCCACCCAACCCCTCTCCATCCACCAAGCACCCCACTGTTTCAGGCTCCCTCCTCCAGGTCTCCATCCTACTCAGACTGCCAGAAATCCCATTTGCTTTCCATATTCGGAGCTTTGCCACAGGGGATCTGCTCAGGCTACAGTCAGGACACACTAATTCTGACATTTATACTGGCAATTGTATTTCTTTAAAAAGAATTCAAGTTCTACTTGTAGAATGGGGAAAAAAAATAACAGCAACAATAAAAACATGCAACAACCCAGAGAGGAAAATGTCTACTTTATGAGGATTCTGTAGTCATCTCAGACTCACAACCTCCAAATGGTACTCGCTGACTTCTCTCTGCTATCTACTTTAAATCCTCAATGTTGCAACCAGCACTCTTTTCAACTCAATGGCAGATACCTTAAGCCTCAGACATAGTTATCCCTCTACCACTGTTTCAAATCTGTCTTCAAGTTTCATGAACTTTATAGTTAAAGCGTCTTTTGCACTCAACTTTTTACTCCCATTTCTGCTGTCTGTTATAGGGTGGGCCCTAATACCCATCTGGTGTCTCTACTTTTAGCCCCTCACAGAATGGTTCTCATGCTCGAGGCTTACTCCTGATTCTGTATTTAGGGGTTGGGTGTTAGGGATTACACATAGATTGAACATGTGCAATGCAATGTACCCACTGTACTCTCTCTCCAAACCTGAGCTCAATCTCTTTAGATCTTAGTGCTCAGGATCCAATTTCCATGGTGCTCTGGGGACCATGCAGTATGGGGGATCAAACCTAGGGTTTACAAATACAAAGCAATTTCCTCATTTTTTTAGGAGGAGTGTAAGGTAGTCTACTGAGCTGACTGAAGGTTGGACCAATTGGGATAAAATAGAAAGCATGTTGATTACAGCGTCACACATCTGACAAGCATTCAATAAATGATATTTTATATCATTACTCCTTAGCTCTCCTTGAATACAGATCCTCAAACTTTATGGCCATTTCTGTCCTGAGGAAGCCAGTAGACTAATTAGGGTGGCAGATGAAGTGTGACAATCTAAAAAGAAAACTGATTTTCTTCAGTTGCATGTTTCAGGTCATTAGCATTCTCAATAGGCAGGACTGCTCAAAGCCAAAGGTATTTGTTTTGCCTACAGACTTCTTCCAGTGTCACTGCCAAGGACTAAAACAAGGTTTGTACATATTAGGTCTGAGTAGAGAAGGCCAGGCAGATAGAAAACACATACCCAGATCTTAGCATAGTAATACACAGGAAATGCTATGGTATTTTTGCCACAGGCAGTAATTACTGTCATATGACATCCCAGGGACTGGTTCTATCTTCATCTCTCTCATCTCTGCAGGTGATGTGGGAATCTCCTGGAAAGAGTCAAAGTCTGGAAAAGGGAACTCAAGTCCTTTTTGCCTCATTGTTTCAGCTCCTATGGAAAATTCTCCACTTAGTTAAGATATTGTTCTGGAAACAGAGTACAGACTACACCAAGCAAAAAAGCAGAACAGAACTAGGAGCAGTGGGGGTCCAGGGGATGCTTGTAATGGACCCTTACTGAGCACTGGACACCCATCATGATGGGACAAAGTTAGGCAATTTCCTTATTAAAAAACAGTGACCTGCTTAAGGGAGGAGGTGCATACCTGGAATGTTTATAGCAATATGGGTAGCAACATGTATTTTCTGTGAGCTTTCTCGGGGCTCAGGAAATTATTTAGAGGCATAAAAAAGATTAATCTTCACATGTAGAAAATAAGTAAAATCAAAATGATAAGAAACAAAATGAGACCTGGAGTGATAGATATGTTTTCTTTGTACTCAGCAGACCCAGGTTTGCTACCCTGCTACCTGCTACCTATCCTCCTACCCCCTGGCTCCTTGTGCCTCACCAGAAGTGTCCACTGAATGCTCAGGAGTAAGTCCCAAGCACCATTAGTTATGGCTCCCAAATGAGAAAAATAGAAAAGTAATTTAAAAAATGGAGTTAATCTTTCTATTGCCTGAACATGTAGTATAAATGTCTGATATGGTGGGGATTAAGACCCCTCCCCAAATAAGGAATTTTAGGGGTTCTGAGATGAGCTAAGTCAGTTAACAGGACTCAACCTACATCTTTACTGAAATCAATCAGATATTGATTTGTTTGAGTTTTGATTTGTTTATGTCTCTGACCACTCATCCCTCTACCTCTAGCAAAAGCTATATAAGCAGGAATAACCTCTATAGGTCATGGAGGTGGTAACATGTGAACCCGTAACCTCTTTTGACACAGTCCTGGCAGGGACCCAACTCCTGGTAGGAAGTGGGAGGCTCTTAATTGTCAGAAGATTTATTGCAGTGGGAAGGAGTGATACTGAGAGCGAGAAGCTGGCATTTAGGATTGACAAAAGATAGACAACATGCTTAAATCTGGTGGACATAAAGCTAAATTGGGAAGTGGACAAAAAGAAACGAAAGTGTTGGGGAGGTCCCAGGTGGGAGTTTATAGGATTGTTTCTCTTTGTTGTCCTTGGTTCCACTGTGGCTGAGCAATGCTGCCATTGTATTTGATTGTGGGCATTGGAGGCATTGGTTTCTAGGGAGTGGGGAGACCTACGTTCTTCTATGACTTTTCCCCATCTTCTCCATTTCTCCTTCTATTGACAGCCTGGCTCCAGATAAGGTATCTGGGAAGAGGTGTATTGGGGAGAATATTTTCTAAGTCAGCCAAGGACTAGATTTGCCAAACCCTCCTGGATTTGCTGGACCAGAAGGTTTGAAGTCAATGACTAATTATTCTCAATGCTCAGTTCTTCAATCTGCGTAATGCTCAACTCCAACTCCAGAATAGTTGTTCAACAGCCAGGGAGGTGATGTTCTGTCTCCTGATAAACAACTGCCCTATCTCAATGAGTTCTTCCTTATCCTTAAAAGTGAGTGGATCATTTGCCCATTATCAATTATCTTAAGCCAACTGTCCAAAAATTTTTCATCTCCTTGACCCTTATCTCAAGTTATCTGATTAATCTCTCTCTCTATCCAACTTCTGTCTATTTACCCAGTGAGTATTCTCTCTGATCAGCTTTCTAACCACAAATAGGCTCATGCTTTGAAATTGTTGGTTCTGTACCCAGAGAATTTCTTCATTCAACAAATAGCTTTTAAGTGTCTGTGACATGCCAATTGCTGTGCTAGGCTATCGCAATGTGCTGATCAGCCAGACCAACATCATGTCTGCCATAATGAAATTTATAGACAAATAAAATGCTAACTAATGTTAGAATTGGCCTAACCACTGACCCCTTTGAACTGGATACTGTTCAATGAATACAGTTTCTTTTTCAACCATATGAGCAATAAAATTGATCTTGCTGCCAAAAGTTAACACATAGATTTTGTTTCTAACTAGGAAGATACACAGGGAGAGAAAAGATAGCCAGATCATATTTACTCCTTCTGGAAGTTTCCATCTACCTGGCACATAATTAAGCAGAATATGTGTTGAATGAATTTACTTACTTAATTTCTTTCATGTTTCAGATTGGATTTAGCCCTCTACCATCTTTATGAAGCTTGGTTTATTATCCATCATTATTTACCTCTTATTTGCATATTTTAAAATCTGAAAATATCATTAAAAAGCCAAGATCTGCATCCAAATAACTAAAATGGAAAGGGGGGGGGAAGATGGTAAAATTAAATTATGCTGTACCAGAGTTTGTCAACTTTTGAACTTGTCTGAAATAATCAAGGGTAGATTTGGTTTTTTTTTTCAGAAGCAGAAAGGAAAAGGAAATAAAACATTTGGGAGATCAATTTAGATTTCTAAAAAGCAGAGGAAGGAAAACAAATGCCAACAGAATTAACTATTTTATTCCATATATAAACTGTCATTCTTTTAAAAAACATGTATATATTTGAATCCCTGCCACCACCCTCTTCACAAGACATGGAGAGCTGGATATAAAAGAGTATATCTGAGCTGTGGATGTTGAATCTCAATTCACTATTCAAGTTTCCTGTTGCCCAGGAGTGACTGCAGAAGGAAATGAATTCTCGGTGGGGATCCCATAGTTGATTAGCTTGTACCTTCCAGAGGAGATGTCAATCATGTTAATTGGAATCAATAGATGGCTGTTCAGGGGCCCAGGATAATCAAGCATAAAGGGTCGAATTAGAGTTCCGTTAAAAATTAAAAGGGATCCCACAGTTTGCCAACATTTGAAGCCACTTTTTGGCCACCTAAGACAGATTCTGATTTAAACTCATTGATCATTGGAGGGGCGAGGGGTGGAGAGCAAATTATCATCCTTTGGGAAAGAGGGCAGCCATACTAGTCTGAGGCAGCCCCTCAGAAGATTCCTAGGGGAATTTCAACTTGCTGAATTTTGAGAGGACAAGACAGTTTGGTTTGAGAGACCTGAAAGGGGTGAAAGAGAGAGCATGCACGCTAGCTTTGGGGGCTTTTGTATTGGTGTCCCCTAACCAACCCCCAGAATTCATAATCTATGACCCAGAGGGCAGCACAGCTGAAACTTCACAGGAGCACCAGGGCAAGAAGACATACCGACAGCAAGCTACAATAACCGGACATCCCCAGACCTCTTCAAAATAGATGCCCCCTCCCCAACTTCTTCACAGAACTCCATGTGCATTTTTATGTCCTCTTTAAACTTGAAAGGGAGCTCACATACCACTCTCTAACCCTCCCCTCCACACACATTTGCTCAAAGACGAGAGAGTTCCTTCACCCACATGGCAACATGAAAAGAAAATGAAATTCTGTCCCAGGGCTTGTGATTTTTTTTTCTCCCTTCCCTTTCCTGAGTCAATGAAAGCCAGATGTTTTTGGAAAACGTCTTCATATCTTCAGGACAGCCTGCAAGAACACTATTTATTATTGCTCCGAGGCCAGGGGGTCACAAGAGATTTTTAGGGCTGTGGTCACTCTTTGTGGCTCTTGTACTTAGGAGATCTATGTGGCACCCATCATAGACAGCTTTGCTTTCTGTATAATTTACTTCCTTAAGGCCAATGAGCTGGATTGCTGGAAGAAGGCAGGACTTTTCTCTGCCTTCGGCAACAGAAAGCTTGTCCAGGCCATTGAGGTCCCACATGACTTCAAAATTGCTGAAAGAAAGAGGGGCTGGAAAACTATCCCAAGGAAAGAGTGAGGGGCCACTAAGTCAGTCAATGATCCAGATAAATTGGCCCATTATATCATTCCTGGCTTTGACTTTCTAATGCCTCATGGTTGGGTCTTCCTGGATGAAGTGAAGTCTAAGGAGGAGAAAGCAAATTTCATTCCACACCGCCCAAGAGCCTTCTCAGACCACTGCTGCAAGAAGACATCATCACCTGCCTGGGGTCTCACAGATTCAATCAGCCTTTTCATGGGTTTCCCCCCAGCTACCTCCATCACACTCTTGTTTCAAAGCTGAGGCTGCAGAGAACTAGCGCCTCCAGGTAGACATGCTGAAAGGCACTGAAGCCCTTGGGAAAAGAAAGGGGGTGTGCTCGGTCTACATATCAAAGAGGCTCAGGAACAGGCACCGGATGAGCCATGTCGGAAAAAGACTCTG
This sequence comes from Crocidura indochinensis, assembly GCA_004027635.1. NCBI lineage: Eukaryota > Metazoa > Chordata > Mammalia > Eulipotyphla > Soricidae > Crocidura > Crocidura indochinensis. Next base: position 3,262 of record PVKC010044758.1, on the reverse strand, counting down.
GATTACTGGAGCCAGAGTGAAGGGTGTTGTACCTGGAGGGTTTGCTGATTCCTTCCAATGCCCATGAAGTGCCTCAGAAATTATCTTTGTTCCTGGAGCTGGTCTACTTTCCCTCATGTTTTCCCACTGAAAAAAGACACTACTGATATAAACATGGCTCTCCAATAAAGGAAGAGTTCAAAGACTGGTAAAAATGCTTCCTTACTTTTCCTCCACAAGGAAAATTTGGGGTATATGTGTGGCACTAGTCTTTAAGAAGCCCATTGAATCCAGTACTTTGATTTTGATTTTAGTTTCTGGCTAAGTTGTGAAGGTTACTGTTTCCTCAGGCTTTAACTCTGCAACTGCCTTCCTAACCATTTCTTTCTCCAAGGGGTGTTGTTTCCGCTCCGAGATTGTTTTGGGTGTCATATGTAGTGGCTTCTAGGCCACACAAAAATTCAGTATTTCAGTGAATGGCTTCCATCTTTATGGAAGGCATAAACAAAAAACAGGGCACTACTTCTAGATTACCTCCTTCTCCTTTAAACGTCCAGCACCACTCAGCACCCAAGACTTGTGGAAACCATTCCCATTCAGCTCGAAGATTTCACCCTTTCTTTCCTTCTGATGGGTTGAATTATGTTCCTCCCCTCCACAATAAAAACGCCATAGCATCTGAACCCTTGTGCTCAATGTGGAGCATCTGTGTTCTAAAAAGTCCTCAGTTAACTCCTAATGACTCCTACATCACACATAGGAGTAATGGTATTAGGAGATGGTGAGACCACAAGGTAGAACCTCCTAAACAGAATTAAAACTTCTTAAAAAGTATGCCAGAAAGCACTTCAGCCCCTTTGCTATTGTGAGAATACAGGACACCAACAATCTGCAATGCTAAGGGGCTTTCTCCAGATTCAAAATCGGAAGGGCCTTCATCATGAACTTCAAAAGCCCCCAGAACAGAGGGGAAGAGATTTCTGTGGCTTTAAACAGCACCTTGTTTATGATTTTATTACATTATACTGTAGCAGTCTGAATGAAATAAGACAACCCTTACCCTAGGGTTGTGAGTGTGAGCTTACTCTGGGGGTAGTGGGAATCATCAACCGAGGCTGGTGAAAACAGTCACAGGATGCAAGGGCAATTGGGTGCTGAAGCAGAGCTGGGACGATGTAGCCACAAGCAAAGGAGTCTCTTGTCAAAGAGTTGAATGAGTAGGGGGCCGGGGAGATAGCATGGAGGTAAGGCATTTGCCTTTCATGCAAAAGGTCATCGGTTCGAATCCCGGTGCCCCATATGGTCCCCCGTGCCTGCCAGGAGCAATTCCTGAGCATGGAGCCAGGAGTAACCCCTGAGCACTGCCGGGTGTGACCCCCCCAAAAAAATCCCCCAAAAAAGAGTTGAGTGAGTAGAGTCCTGCATGTAGCTGGCCGCCCTGTTTCCATGATGCAGACCCAGGGCAACATAGAGCTGTTATATGAGCCATCCAATTCATGGCACTTTGCTAGAGCCACTTTAGATAAAAGGGACATCCCTCTAGTCTGGGCCCAGGTTTATTTTATTTTATTTTATTTTTTTAAGGCCACAGTTTCTCAGGGCTCTTTACTGTCCCCTTTCTTTCTCCTCTGAAGTATCATTTCCATTGTGACCAAAGATGTCATCCTCAACAGATGTTATTTCACTTCCCTTCTACAGAATTTACAATGGTTTCAAGCTCAGTGCAAGGTCTTTCCCAGCAGAGGGAATAAGGAATGAGAATTCCAGGCCCCACATGCATCTTTCTCCTGCTTCTTCCCGGATGCCCCTCGATGCAGCTGAATGAAGAGGCATCTTCCTGGAGGCTCTGGAGACCAGCTTTTCCTTTTGCTTCCAACACTCTCTCTGTCTTTATCTAACTCCTGTCTCTCCCCAAGAGACACCTCAAGGTTCGGATCCATTTGAAATCACTTCTTGAAAGCCCTTATATAAACCTGATGCACATGTGAAACACATATTGGTTATGCATCTTGATACATTACAGCAGAGACTGCTTTGTAGTTCCAAATGCTTGGCTGAGAGGTGATGGGCACATGGTAAGAAATTAGCAATATTCTTTGAAATAATAATTTTTAAAGGAACAGTATCTCTGGTAGACTTTGACAAGACTATAAGGAAAAGCACTGCTTAGTCGCAGAAAAGTGACAGTTCAAGTCATCATGTTTCCTGAAGCTTGACAGCCACGAGCTCAGGAGCACTCACACTCTAGGTGCTTGGAATACATTTTCTTTTATTTATTTTTGCTATACCCAATGATGCTCAGGTATTACTACTCAAACTATACTCAGAAATTACTCTCGGAAAGCTTGGGGAGACCATATGAGATGCCAGGGATCAAACCTGGGTTGGCTGTGTACAAGGCAAGTGACCTCCCCGCTATAGTATTTGTCTGGTCCTTTGGCTACATATCTGAAAAAGACAATGTTCCCAATTTTTGAATCTTGCCATTGCAGTTGGCAAATTGAGTAAGGAAGTAAGTTATAGAGACGTATGCTTAAATAAAAAACATGTCGGGGCCAGAGAGGTAGTAAGGAGTGTGCCTTGCATGCAGCCACCAGGGTTTGGCTCCTGACAATATGGACGGCCCCTTGATGAGCATCACCAGTTGTGATCTCCGAGCAGAGTTTCAGGAGTAACCCCTGGGCACAGTAGAGCATGGTTCATAAACCAAAGTAAAATAAAATAGAACAGGTGGAGTCTTGGAGGAGAATGCCAGTAGCAATCAGGCTAGCATATAAGTCCCAAGCAAAAGTTTCCAAAAGGGATGTCTGGACCTGTCCAAGTTAGAACCAGATCCAGAAAAAGATGCAGCTGGAGGGAAAATGTGGGGCAAGAAATAAGTCAGAGGAGTCACAACAAATATAAAGCAGTAAATCAGTCCAAATAAGAAACCAGGGTCTTGCTCTAGGTACACTGGACCCTGGAGTGGCTGGATTTGATCAGAGGCAAACCATGTCCTAATGGATTCTCAACAGGCTGACCTGAAGGTGAAAATACAGTCATTGAGAATGAAGAGGCTGGTTTCTGGACTCCAGGTGGAAGATACAGGGTCCAGAAGAGACAATGACAAAGTAGATTGTGTGTGTGTGTGGGGAACAGTTCCCCATCTTGGCTTCTTGAGCCAAGAACACCATATGGGAAGGAAACTGGGATGGTGCTGGATCCTTTGCTATGGGCAGCAGGAGCCTTACTTTCTCCTAAGTCTGGGAGATTAAGAGGGGGTTCCTGCTTGATGGGGGGGGGG
>PVKC010044757.1:0-11527 GCA_004027635.1 Crocidura indochinensis | reverse complement strand
GATGATTCATTCACTTTCTAAAGGAGAATTATACCCCAACCATACCCCATCTTTTATTTAAGTCATCTTTTATTTTGGTGTATTTAGCAAATAGATGGAAACTTGAGTCAAAGTTCTCAAGAAATAAAATGGGTGACAAGCGTATTGAAAAAATAATTTCACCGCCATGTCACCCCAATTCAGTGAAGCTGGACATTTGATCCTTAATCTACTAGGTTAAAATGGTCAAAGTAGAGAAGTATATACATCTACCACAATGTATGCAAATATTTCAATCTTGGTAGAAAATAATATTTTCTTTAATCATAGAGGAAAGCAACATTTGCAAGTAGCTCTTGAAAAGGGGACAGTTACTATAGAGTTTTACCAATGTCATTGTGCTTTGTCATAGAAAATGACCTAAACTGACTAGTCGGTTTTAAAGTTAACAAGATTTTTTTTAATCTTCACAAAGAATAAAGGAAGCTTACCTTTTCTGCTTCTCTAATATCCACAAGGTTGGAAGCCCAGGAAACAGTTTTTGGTGAACCTGTGAAGAGAGTAATTGGAACTTATCTAGAGCTACTTGGGATTATTCAATAAACTTCACTTGCCAAAACTATTCACAAATAAATTTGGAATAGAAAAAAATCAAAAATCAAATTCAATAATGGAACAGTAATGATGACAGGAAACTAATGATCAAAATCCTAGAAGCTTATAATTTTTCTGCGTTTTTTTTTTTTTTTTTTTTGGTCACAATGAGCAGTGCTCAGGAGCTACTCTTGGTTTTTTGTTCAGAAATCACTCCTGGCAGGCTCAGGGAACTATAGGGGATGCTGGAAATCAAACCAGGGTCAGACTCAGGAGGCCATATGCAGGGCAAACACCCTACCATTGTGCTTCCACTCCGGCCCCATAACCTTTCATGTCTATGGCTTATGTTGCTAAACTCCCTAACCAGAAACTTGTTAGAGACAATCAAAGGCAATGGAATGTTTCTCAAGTTTAGATAATTAGGTGATCCCTGCTTCTCACTGCTTTGCTTGGTAATAAATTATGAAAACTATGAAGAGCACAAAATAAATTACATTATCAGATAGTGTTGGGAGACATGAATAATACTGGGAACTGTGAATTCACGTGTAATACATTTCTTGGAAAGCTCACTATTTATGTATCTTAAACTTTCTTTTCCCCATCATGACCATCCTCATTTGCATTCTGTTGTAATTATCTAAACAATGAGATGCTATCCAATATGCCTATGGTTACATAGAATAGATAATCTAGCCCTCAATCACATGCCTACAGATCTCTAATTAAATCCACTTCTTTTGAGAAAGATAAGAGATATATTGTCACACCCGAAATCAAGATGCTCTGCACCTCTCATACTATTCCTACTAGCAAGTTGCAATTTCTTGACTTGAGATAAGGCAATCAGAAAGACCTTTCTTCCACAGAAAAGGAGAGAATTAAAAAGCACTTACCTTTGCTTAATGATGACTTTGACTATAAATAGAGAAAACGGTATAAAAATCAGAGAATTTTCCTTGAGCCTGTGGTTTCTTAATCTATGAATTCACACTAATTTAAAGTCACAATCCAGAAAAAGTAAACTTCTTAGAATTTTCTGAGCTTTTTGGAAGAATCTAGGCCAATAACAGTGAGGGTATTATTACAATGTACCTAAAGGGATGAAAAATTTTCAGTAAAATTGCTTATGGTCTTTCTTCCATGCTACAAGGAAAATCATATTAGCATCATTAATTTATACTATACTATTTTCTTTACAGCATGCATTTCATATCAAAAGACTAAAACCAAAACATTTATCAATAGACAAACTGCTTAGCATACCTTTCTGATTGATACTGAGCTCTCCTGTGTGTCAGAGTATCACGGGGCTCATCCATGGACAAGTCTGAAGGAGGAGAGCATATGTCAGTCCATTGGTACAGCTTATCAATGGGAATGTTGCAATGGTAAAGGGGGGTGATATTTACATGACTGAAACCCAACTACAATTGTATTTGTAATCAAGGTGTTTAAATAAAGATATTAATAAAAATATAAACTACCCACCTCTATAAGAAACTTGATTATTGATATGATTAGTGCAATCAAGTGAAAGCTTTCCATGCTTGTCTTTTCTTCATAGGAAATCAAACAGAAAACAGTAAAAATTATTATTAACTACATAAAAGCCACAAAAAGTTATGAACATATTAATGGTGTTCATTCTAAGCACTTGTAATGATAACTCCAAGATATATCTGCTGAAAATAACTTTCTCTTAGTTCTGCGAGAGCTATCAATGTGATTCAGCTGTTAATGAAGAGCATTTCTGTCTTTTTATGATACCTCCCCAACTTCTGATTCTGGAGCAGAAATTAAGAGACCGTCTTCATGGGCTACTTCACATTAGTAACAAACGAAGTTTAGGCAGGATTTCTGAAGGGCAGTTTGGACACCATGGACATTGATGTAATCCTAGCAATACAGTCCGACTTTCAAAGAGTGGTATAGTTTTTGTGGATATTATGGTCAGATCTCATTGTCAAGATATTGCATGTTGTTCAGTGTCTATGAGGATCAGCCTGAGACTTGTCTTGAAGTCTGATTTCATATTTGAATTCATCGCTCAGAGACCACAAATTTTGTTACAGTCATGCTATCACTACAACTATTGCCCTTAACAACCAAGCACTTGAGGGCAAAACTTACCAAATTCTCTTTGAAAAAAACTCTTTTGAGTAAACTAAATTGTACCAATAATGTCTATGCCTGCCTATGGTTTGAAAAGACCCTGAGTGACTGGATCATCAAGAAAAAAAATATTTACTGGTTAGAGAAACACTGAAATTAAAAGAAAAATTAGCTGATATTAAGATAATGGCAGGCTAAGAGAGAATGAATAAAAGTAATCATCAAAGCTAAGTGAAATGAAATCTGCAACGGACATATTAATGTTGAAGCAAACAGCATTCATCTTATGCCCCTCAATGAGAAAGATTGAAAGACTGCTTATTGACTGACAATTTCATCCTAGAGTACTAAATCTTATCACAAACTGAGGCCCTGGCAACTTTTATGAAGCTTTTGCTCACAGATCTAAAGAACTGTATTAATATAAGTACTATACAAGTAGGAAATATCAATTTTCCACTTTTGGCATTATGCACATGTCAGAATATCAATAGATACACAAGAAGCAAAGATGAGGAATACAAAATTGGGAAACACTTTACAGAGACCTTCATTATAAAAGAAACAAAAGTCAAATCGTCCATTTTGCAGGTAGTGCATACGGAAGAGTCCCCAATAAAGACTTATCAGGGTATAGCTCAAATATTTATAAATAAACATATATAGAAGTCACACCCAGCATCCTATTAAATTGCAATGTCATGAAGGTAAAATTTAACCCCATAAAGAAAATGACAAAAAAAATCTGCAACATTTAAAACAGAACTATAGGTTGCTAAATAGCAACTGGATAAGAGAGAAAATCATGGAAGAAATAAGCATTCCAGAAAATAAAGAGAATGAAGAAATATGCTGCCAACATTTATAGGAAAAAAATGCTATTCAAAGGGGGAAAGAAAGCCTACATTCAGAATGAAGAAAACACTCAAATCAATGACTTAAACAATTTCTAAAATACCTGAAGGAGCAACATAAAGTGAAACACAAAGCTAGTAAAAGGAAGAAGAAAATATTGACAAAGAGAGCAAAAGAGCAAAACTGAATAATACATAAATCAAGAGGGGGAAGCAGTGGCACAAGAGGTAGGGTGTGTGCCTTGCACGTGCTGACTGAGGACAGACCACAGTTAGATCCCCTATATCCCATATGGTCCCCCATGCGAGGAAAGCATAGCCAGGTGTAACCCCTGATTGTCACTGGGTGTGGCCAAAAAAGAAATAAAAATAAAATAAAAAATAAATCAGGACAGATTCAATGAAACCAAGAGTTGGTTCTTTAAAAGAATTAACACAAAAGACAAATTTTTACCTAGATTCATGTGGGACAAATAAAATGTCTAAAATAAATCTACTTATGATAAAAGGACAGAGATTACAACCAAAAGTCAAACTCTCACAGGAAATTTCTATAAACCACTATGAACTGTTAAGCTCGAGAATCTAGAAGAAATGGACCTTCACTAGGAGTCATGTATTCTAAAAGTGAGCAAGAAAACAAGAACAGACCAATCACCAGTGATGAATCAGAAATGCTAAAGATAATTTTCCTCAAGAATATAACTCTAGCCTAGTAGATTCACTGGTGATGTTCACAAACTCTTCTTTCACAGACTTCATCCATGGTTCCCTTCTCAACTCTTCAAATATAAAGAAACAGAAATCCTTTTGAATTACTTCTATGAAGTCAATAGAACACTAATAGTCAAGCAGATAGAGCTAGTAAGAGAAAAGAACAATTCAGTTAATATCCCTGACGTTGATTTATAGAACGGTTCTCAACATCAGTTGGAGTGATAGAACAGCAGGTTGAGCACTTGACTTTACAGGTCCAAACAGGATATGTTGAACCAATGGAATATATCTGAAATTTGGATAAAAGAGTGTCTTTTTGGCAGAGTGATAGTGCAGTAGGTACAGGATATGCATTGCATGTGGCCTACACTAGTTTGATCTCTCTCACTACATAAGTTAAACTGAGTACCACCAATGTGATCCTTGAGTACAAATTTTGGAGTAAGCCCTGAACAACCAATCTGAACTACAAACCAACCCACAAAATCATCTAGCTTGACATAACTTTCCATGGAAAGTTTTTGATGCAAGAAAGCAGCCCTTTCCTCAAATTCTGAGACAGATATTTATACATGCTTTTTTTTCTCACATCAACCATGAAAAACATTTTCTTTATAGTCTCTATTCAAGATGTGGAAGTTGTGTCCATGAGTTTTCTTGCATAAACTGAGTGTGAATTAGAAGAGGCTGTGTTTATATGGTGTGTGAATAGAAGAGACATTGTGACAGAATTGCCAGTCCAATGCTGAAATCTCTTATGGAATACAGGCTAGGATTAACAGTTAGCTTAAAAGAAAACAAGTCATTACATCAGGTTATCTGAAGCAAAAATTGCAAAACGTATGAAGGCCAAACATTTACTCTGAGCTCTACCACACAAATAGATATGTGAAGCAAAGCTAGAGGATAAAATCATGGTGTCTATTCTTACAAAATGGCTTGGCAACTTCACAAAATTCATCAGCCAGAGCCAAGGTACATTATAGAGAGTAGGGACCAAGACAATAATTACCCATCAACTCATTATAGTGAGAATGACATCAACAATAAGATTGGAAACAACCTTTGCTGCTGGGATATGGTGACAAGTCAACACTCACCCACTGTTAGTGGGAATTTTGTTCAAAGTAACCCAATGGAAAGCAAAGTAAAAGACTGAGCAGAAAATTCAGAGAGATAGGACAGTGGGTAGGGTGATTGCTTTCTACGCAGTCGACCTTACATTGATGCCTGGCATCCCACAGTTCTCACCAGACCCCTAGGAGTGATTCTGAGTGCAGAGAAAGGATTAGCTCCTGATCATTGCTGGGTTTCCCCTACCCTCCCCCCAAATAAACCCTAAAAATGTTGCATTAGGAATAGAGCTTTCATAGGACTCAGCTATTGTGCTTTTTGGTTTATACCCTCAATGCCAACCCATTTGAAAGGGTCTGTTCATCCTCGTTCTCTGCAGTTAATTTGGAAACAGATAGTCTGGGTGTCTGACTTGGACAGGGATAATGAAAATGTGACATAAATTCACAACAGAAGTGTCAGAATTGAAGGTGAGATAAACCACAGATATATCAACACTGAAGTATGCCACAAAAACTGATAATTCATCTTAAATATGTGCCTGTTAAGGAGGCAAACTGGGTGTTTCAAGGGAACCTATGGACATTGGTGGAGAGAAGTTAACATTGGTGGTGCAATTGTGCTAGAAAATTGTATGCCTGATAGATCCTGTATGGACTCAATATCTAAATTAAAAACATAGTACAATTTAAAATTAAAAAAAACCATATTGGTGTCCGAAATCTAGCCTTATTTGAACAGTTATTTCCTTACCTGCACCTATTATCTGTAGACTTTCCTCTAGAGCCTTCTCTTCCTGTTCACCCCACTTCTTAACAGATTTCCTCTTAACTGTTAACTGCTGTGCTGGGTATTGGTGGCAGTTGGTGGCAGTAGAATAAAGATGGATGAAGAATGTAGGTGGGTGCACTCTAGATCCACAGGGCCTAGATCCATAGGAAGCCCCTGGACCACTACACATTTCTTCTCTTTTATTGACTGTCTCAATCTTTCTAATTATCATGCCAATCTGCATTGTAATAGTGTCTGTTAGGAAAAAAACATGGAACTGATTGCTCTGCACAATAAATCTGCACTGAAATGGGGGAAACTAACAGGCGAGGCAAAACCACAGAGTCGAAAAGGAAAGTAAGAGGGGGAGTGGGGGAGAGAGAGAGAGATACAGAGACAGAGACAGAAGCAATGAGAAACATTGGTGATGTCAAAGGGAAGGGTGGGTGCACTGCTGAAGAATAGTGTGCATTGTATGACTTAAACCCATCAATGAACAAATTTATGACCAAGTTGCTTTTAAAAAGCAATTAGACATTGAGAAAAAAAAAGAGGAAAGCATATATTCTGCATGTATGTGATTCTGGTTTGATCCCTAGAGCTGCATGGTTCCAAAAAGCCATAATTTTCATTAAAAAGTATTTAAGTGTGGTCACTAGAAAATATAATCCTAAATTTTGGTAATGATTTTAAAATAAATATAAAATGTAAAACACAGTTTGCATGGCAATATTTTATTGAACATTGTAATATGAAGTACCTAGCATATGCAATCTGGGATAAAAATACAAAAAACGCTTCTTCTCTGATTTTTACTTGCAAAGTAACTCACCAAGTTGGGCATTAGGACAGGGTTCCAAGGGACACCATACATTACACGCAGGACTTGCTGTGTAGAGGTGCCGTTCCTGGCTAATAAGAATGTGGCATGGGCAGCCATGAATAAGACTGCAAAGTCTCGTGCATCTAGGATTTTGGAGGTTGCAGCAGTCCAGTGGCACAGTGGAGTCAGAGGTTTTCCAAGCACATAGGCACACCCACAGTGAGGGTAGTAGTGGCTGACACCGGGGCAGAAATGCAGGTGGAGGCAGGCACATCCCCAGGAAGGCTTCTTAGATCCTTTTCTCTCACCTGATTTGGAGAATTTCCCACAGGCAACAAAAGGCAAGAATCCTAATAGCTGGAGGCAGGTGTCTGATTCTGAGTGTCTGTGTGAAAATAGCAATGGGGAGAACGATGCCACAATGCAGGTTTTACCGGAAAGGCTTCCCAAGTTGTTGCAACAGGGTACTTTGCTGGGAGAGACTTCCCTCAGTGCACCTGGATAGGAGAAATTTAGATTGGCATCAGCTAGCATCAGTATTATTGTCATCAATTATGTTTTGCTTGCAGGGAAGAATGTCCTCTGGATCTTATGTGCACTTTCCATTGGGTGGGTGTAATGGGCTTTCCCACGTCCCTTCTGCCCACCTGGCTGGGGAGAATTCTCAATGTCAGTAGCTGGGATGAGGACTAATGCTTGGGCATTGGGCAGAGGGTCCTGCAATTAGTGTATCCCAGGGCTGCAGGGTGATCTCTACCAGGTTTCCCAGGTACCTCATTTGTCTCCAGAGAGCAGGATGTAGGGGACAGGTTTTCGAGAGGAATTGAAATGGAAAGAGAAAAATAGAGTTCTTGTGTTGTAATCAAAACAACTTGAAAGATGCAGAGAAAAGCCACATGAAATTAAGCTACAGGTTAGAATTTAATGAATAAGTGTATTACTGATCATAATTGATTGAAAAAAAATTAATTTTCATCATCTCAAAGTCTTTCTCAATGATCTATGTCTCTGCAGATAGATTATTTTACCCCGTATTAGAAAAAAGAGATAGTATGGCAAAAATATCTAGAGACATTAGAGATGAGGGCATGGAGGACCTGTCCATGGTAGCAATCTTCCCACAAATAGCAGTTAGGGCAGAGAAAGGACAAGTATGACAATGAGAGTTTGAAATGATTACTCTGGTCTACGGCCATACCACCCTGAACGCACCCGATCTCGTCTGAAATGATTACTCTGGACAAGAATTGGGTGCTGAAAGGAGATAAAATGAATGGCATGAAAACTCTCAGTAATACTATTACAAACCACCATTTTTAATTTAAATGGGGGTTCGAAGGAAGGAAGTTTGTGTGTGTTTTACTGTGAGCGAAAGAGAGACAGTGAGAGAGATAGAGAGATGGGTCAGGGGAGAAGAAAAATATCTGCTCCATAGGCAGCAGTGGACAGCACAAGGAAAGATGTACTTAAATTGTATTAAAAGACAAAGTAAAAGGTCTACTTGAAGACAAGACATATGTTATGATAACTCTCAGTGTAATTATTTCCATAAGAGTGGTATATCTGGATCGTATGGAAGCTCAACTTCCAGCTTTTGGAGAAATCTCCATATCGCTTTCCACAAAGGTTGACCAGAAGGCATTCCCACCAGCAGTGAATTAGAGTTCCTTTCTCTCCACATCCCTGCCAGCACTGCTTGTTCTCATTTTTCCTGATGTGTGCTAATCTCTGTGGCTTGAGATAGTACCTCATAGCTATTTTGATTTGCATCTCCCTGATGATTAGTGATGTGGAGCATTTTTTCATGTGCCTTTTAGCCATTTGTATTTATTTTTTGTCAAAGTGTTCATTTCTTCTCCCCATTTTCTGATGGAGTTAGACGTGTTTTTCTTTTAAAGTTCTATCAGTGCCTTGTATATTTTGGATATTAACCCCTTATCTGATGGATATTGGGTGAATAGTTTCTCCCACTCAGTGTGACTGAAGGAGGGAAGGAGAAAGCCTGTCTAAAGTACAGGCCAGTTAGGGGTGGGGAGGAAGTACACTTGGGATATTGGTCATGGGAATGTTGCACTGATGAAGGATTTTGTATATATAATACATATATATGTATATATATTAAAAATAAATAATATAAAAAGAAAAGGAAAATGCCTCCCAATTCTTACCACAGGTTGCTTTCTTTACACTGACTGTATAGAAAGAGGAGGTACAGTAAATGCACCCCATATACACCTCAACACAGGCCCTTTGCCTTGTCTGTATTGTGAATTGGGGTACAATAGGAAAAAAAAGAAGACAAGACATATGTAACAGACACAGCGAACTCCTACAGAAAATTGCAAATAGCCCATGACCACCATCTCTTTTAGCATCAATAGACTAAATGCACCAAATAAGAAACACAGTGGCAAGATGAATAAAAAAATCTGAATCCAATGTTCTGCTTCCTACTAGAAACACATCTGAGTAGTCAGAACAGACTCAAAGTAAAGGTTGTAGTATAATCATTCAAACAAGTAACTCTCTTACAAAGCCTAGCCTGGGGTGGCCATACTAATATCAGATGGCTCCAAGGATTTGATACTTAAAAACAGGTTATAAGGAACAAAGATGAGCTTTTCTAACTGGTCAAAGGATGTCCACTGTAAGAAGAATAGTTAGGGAATAACACAGCCTAATACTTGGAAGACAGGCTGGAATGGCTTTACTGGGCTTTCCTCTGGGTCCAAAGAGATTTTAGTCTTCATGAGCCACATGTATTTCTCCTTTCCCTCTTATTTCTTCTGATCAGTTAGGATCTTAAAAACAGTGTCAGATCTGAGAAATGTAGAGGTGTGTCTCTTTTGGGAAATCAATGCCTATACTGCTTGCCATGTATTTTCCTCTGTTTTGTCTAGTCTGGAAAAGGCAGGAATTTTTGTGAGACTTCCAGTACAAAGAGGAACTGAACACTTGGAGTCCACAGCTAACTCTTACTGGAGTGATGAGATCCTGAATATTGAGAATGAGCCTGAAGTCATTAAAGCCTGAGTCCTGAGAGATTCCTGGAGGAGAATAGAGTATATTGTGCACTGGAGAGTCCAGGGGGTTGATAGGGCTACATTTCTCAGATCTGACACTGTTTCTAAGATCTTAGTAGATCAGAACAGAAACAAATGAGACAACTTTGCCTTTTATAGTGTACTTATAATTTAATTCAGCACAAGCAACATTTTGGATGGGGTAATCACATTACCTGACTGTGTTCAGAGCAAGCATCCTACTTGCTCCACCATCTCTCTGGCACCTCTTTTTCCAAATAGGCATATGCTTTGGATCCCCTGGCTGCTTCTTGACACTCCTGTCTTTAGCAGAATCTGACTCCTGCCTCATTGCAGGAAGCTTGGTCTTTGCCATTGCCCTTCATGAGTAGATCATGACAAATGATAATCTGAATGATCCCTAAAATTGGGTGATAAGGGTAGTGTCTCTTCCACCTGAGAATCATTATCTCTGCATTTGCATCCTTGAAATAAAGCAGTCACATTTTTCCCAAACTACAGAAACAGGCCAGACAAGGGTTTCTGCTAATGGGCCCAAGGAAGGCACCAATCAACAGTCAGTCAATTGTCAGTCAATTGGAATACTTCAGCCCCTTGTCTACAAGTGCTCTCCTTGAATCTTGATACAAAAGGAGCAGAAATAATTTACTTTCACCGTATTATTCACAGGTATGACAATCATCTGTTTTGCTACTTAAATTTAAGTTATCAGACTGAACTAATAACACAACTATGATTAATGAGATTATACATTTGAAGCTATTCCTATTTTAAGAGAAATAATACATTAAGTCTAAATAGACCTCAGTGATGATTATGGCAATTTTTGAATATCTAATAATAAATAAATAAATTCAAGGAGTCAACCTAACCAAGAAATAAACTTGTAATGCTAAACCAAAATTGAGCTAAAAGCAAGTAGGGAAGGATCCATTAAAACTAAACATATCATAAACAAATAGCAATTGGTTAGACTTCAACAATGCCATACCAATTCTATATTTACTTATATATACACACACATAAACATATGCACACATATCCATGTGGAATGCTGGGTATAGAGCTGGTTCAGCAATGTGCCAGGCCCTGTAGAGGTGTTGGCTGTTCTCAGGCCCCCAAGAGAAAAAATACTAATCAGAGGACCCCACTCCTCTGTCCCACATAGAGAAAAAATAGAAGTAGACAATAGGAAAAATAATGAAAAGTCCATGACCTGGGCTTGCTAGACTCAGGCAGTCTGAGTGGGGGTGGACAGTTATGCTGGTGTGGCATGAAGAGGCTAAGCAGCAATGAAAGCACAATGCTGGAGGGGAATGTGGACTTTAGTGATAGGAAGGTACAGTTGCTTTGATAGTTTTCTGAACTCTAAGAAACAAAATGTCACCCAAACTAAGTAGTTATTTCAAGAACAATGTAATGTTTACTTCTAGGTGACAGAAAATGTGCCTTAAATATAAATTCAATTTTTAAACATTAATTTGCTTCTTTTGGTGTATATTGGTATTGAGTTATATTGTCTTATTGGATCTAGAGTGTTAGATGTTTTTTTT
>PVKC010044756.1:0-11514 GCA_004027635.1 Crocidura indochinensis | reverse complement strand
CTTGGTGGTCTTATATCTGATTGGGCTTGGTATCTCCATTGCTTCTCCCTCTGATTGGGAGGTAGGATTAGATAGTGGTTTTGTTTGGGGAAGAGTACCGTACTAGAGTGGGGTAAAAATTAGGTATGCCTACAATGGGCAGAGTCCTTCTAGCAGTTCTCATCCTCAGTTTGAGAGAAGGGGAAAAGAAAAGGTGAAAAACCACAACATTTTACAAAGACATATCAAATTCTAATAACAAAAAATAATAAATAAATTATTATTTGAATTTTAATTTTTGTTTGGTTGACTTTAGGGAGACACATCACATCCAGCTTTCTTCATTGATTTTTCTGGGCTCTGCACTCAGGCTTCTCTCCTGGAAGGTTTCAGGGAACCATAATGGCTACCTTGTTTGTTAGACACTTGCCAAACAATTGCCTTTAACTCCAAGTATTAGTTCCTTGATAATTGGGCTTTATTTTTGTAAAAGAGTAATGATTACTGTCTCAAATTCCTTTCTAGTTCAGATATTCAACTTCAATATAATACTTGAACTCACTATTTCATGATTATTTTATGAAATCACGAGTGGTCTGCATTCATGCATGATATGTAAATTCACAACATGACCAACTTTTTTCTTTTTTTTAAATAAGATTGTGCTTTATTACATGCATAATTACAAATCTGTATTAAGAGAAAATGTAAAAAGCAATGGTGACTTGGATTTAAGGTAAAGAAAATGCTAGAAAATTCCATAAATCCTTTTGCAAATGTCCATTTCACTGTCTTTAATGTGATCATTTCCATTTCTTACAACTTTGCACAACACTTGTCAACATACTTTCCATTGACTGTCTCAATTTTTCCTCACAAAAACCCTGTAAGGTAGATAGGGCAATTAATACTATTCCATTTTGAATATGGGAGCATGAGGCACAGAGGAGTTAAAATATTGAGGCTAGTTAGAAGCATACGAATAGAAACCTGGTTCCTTTACAAAGCCCAGGTCTTCCTAATTAGGCTTTTGCTATGTGTGCCTCAGGAGCAAAAAGAAGTGACTGGTAAGTTATAGCATTTTGGAACTGGTTGTGACTATAAAAGGGGACAAAAATCTTTAAATAACATAATAAAGGTAAGAATGTATAACTAAACTGTTGGAAATAATCAGATAAATAATTTCTCCAAACAGTTCAATACCAATCTCCCTGTGAAAACTTGGGGTCTGTTATCTTTGGTTGATGCTACTGACCAACTGATATTTATGTATATATTAGTTTCAGTTGAACTTTCACAAACTCTCAGGAACTAAAATGTCTGTTTTTAGAGGTTTTCTTTGGCAATTGCAAATGGAGCTGTTGCCACAAATGAGCTTCTTATATATTAATCGATGAAGCCTGGCCTCTCTGATCTAACTGGCCCCAAAGACTCACCCAACAGCCAGAAATGAATAATCAGAAGTTTGAGCAGTGGAGCCAGGACTTAACAATTAATTTCTTAACTATTTTTATGTGAGCAATTATCTTTTCAATTATAAGAAATTATATTTTATATTATATTAAAATAATCTTTTTAATTATATGAAAAAACAGATACTTGTCTGTTAAGTTTTATAGTATCAAATGCATCTAGCCAAAAACGGAAGTGAAAAAATAAAACCTCTCTAGGTATATTAAAAAACATCTTTTGTTAAAACTGAGTGTATCTGAGGTAATGGAAACACAAACCCTGCTCATGGATTGGCAGGACTAATATCATTAAATGGCAATATTCCCCATAGCATTATATAGAATTAATGTGATTCCTCTACAGATACCCATGACATTTTACAAAGAAGTGGATCAAACACTTCTGAAATTCATTTGGAAAAATAAACACCTCCAATAGCTAAACAACTCCTTGGAAAAGAAATATGGGAGGTATTACTTTCCCAGGCTTTAAACTGTATTACAAAGCAATAGCTATCAAAACAGCATGGTATTGGAATAAAGACAGACCCTCAGATTAAGGGAATAGGCTTCAGTACTCAGAGACTGTTTCCTAGACATACAATCACCTAATTTAGATAAAGGAGCAATAAATCCTAAATGGAGCAAGGAAAGCCTCTTCAACAGATGGTGTTGGCACAACTAGTTAGCCACTTGCAATAAAGCAAACTCAGACCCTGCTAACATCATGTATGAAGGTAAAATCCAAATGGATTAAAGAATTTTATATCAGACCTGAAAGCATGGGGTATATAAAACAACATGTAGGTAAAACACTCCATGACATTGAGACTAAAGGTTTCTTTAAGGAGGAAACCAAACTCTCCAAACAAGTAGAAAAGAGATAAACATATGGGAATATATTAAGCTGAGAAGCTTTTGCATCTCAAAGGAAACATTACCTAGAATACAAAAGCCACTCATTGAGTGGGATAAACTATTCACCCAATACCCATTAGATAAGAGACTAATATCCAAAATATACAAGGCACTGACAGAACTTTACAAGAAAAATAAAAAAATCTAATCCCATCAAAAAATGGGGAGAAGAAATGAACAGATACTTAGAGAATACAAATGGCCAAAAGTCACATGATAAAATGCTCCACATCACTAATCATCAGGAAGATGCAAATTAAAACAACTATGAGGTACCATCTTACAACACAGAGATTGGCACACATCACCAAGGATGAGAACAAGCAGTTTTGGAGGGATGTGGAGAGAAAGGAACTCTTATTCACTGCTGGTGGGAATGCCGTCCAATACAACCTTTATGGAAAGCGATATGGAGTTTCCTCCAAAAGCTGGATATTGAGCTCCCATATGATCCAGCTATACCATTCCTAGGGATATATTCTAGGAACACAAAAGTATAATACAAAAATCCCTTCTTCACACCTATATTCATGTCTGACTATTTACAATAGCTAGACACTGGAAACAACCAAGATGCCCTTCAACAGATGAATGACTAAAGAAATTGTGGTACATATACACAATGGAATATTATGCAGCTGTCAGGAGAGATGAAGTTATGAAATTTTCCTATACATGGATGTACTTTGAATCCATTATGCTGTGTGAAATAAGTCATAGGGAGAGAGATAAATGCAGAATAGTCTCCCTCATCAATGGGTTTTAAGAAAAATAAAAGACATTTTTGCAATAATTCTCAGGGACAAAGAGAGGAGGGCTGGAAGTTCCAGCTCAAGACATGAAACGCACCACAAAGTGTAGTGAGTGCAGTTAGAGAAATAACTAAACTGAGAACTATCATAGCAATGTGAATGAATAGGGGAAGTGGAAAGCCTGTGTAGAGTACAGGTGGGGGTGGGGTGAGGAGGAGGGAGATTTGGGACATTGGTGGTGGGAATGTTCACCAGTGAAGGGGAATGTTCTTTACATGACTGAAACACAACTACATATTTGTAACCTTATTTGTAATTATAATCATTTGTAATCAAGGAGTTTAAATATAGATATTAATATAAAAATTGAGTGTCTCATCAGACCTAAATATGTAGGAACATTAGAAAAAATGTATCTAGTACAAAGACGTGTTTTCTTCCTTATCTCAAAATAAAATCCTTACTATAAACTGAATGCTTATATTCCCTCAGATTCATATATTGAATAAAAATTTTGATGGAAACAGTAATGAGAGAAGACACCTCATCAAACAGCTGTTTAGTACCTTTATGTTAGCACCATCCACAATATGAAAAATAAGAAAGTTTATAAATCAAAAGCAGGACCTCACCAGACAATGAATATATCAATGTCTTTAACTATATCTTCCTTATTTCTAGAACTGCGAATAGTGAATGTATGTTTACAAAATATCTAGTGTATGCATTGTTAGTGTATGTTTGCTTAAGTGTTCTAAGATAAAAACGTGGGAAAGTTCTTATTAGTATGAATGTTAAAATAATGGTTTTCATGGTCTACAGTTCAGCAAATGCTTTGCTTTAGAAACACTGGTGTTTTTGGAATGAGAATATCAACACTTTCACAGAAATAGAAATGGAGTTAATAATTGTACCAGTAAAAGGTACTTTAACTCATATCAAAGTTACTGGGTTATTAATTCTCCAGTTGATACAACTACTTTTGAAGTAATAAGATCATATGACATGGAAATAAGCCAGGTAATTGAGATATCTTATGTTCACTAATTATAATGAGAAAAAGCAGTGCTTGGTGGGGATGTGGAGAGAAAGGAACTCTTATCCACTGCTCGTGGGAATGCCGTCTAGTCCAACCTTTATGGAAGCTCACCACAAAGAGTGATCAGAGCAGTTAGAGAAATAACTAAAATGAGAACTATCATAATAATGTGAATGAATGAGGGAAGTACAAAGTCTGTCTAAAGTACAGACAGAGGTGAGGTGGGGAGGAGGGAGATTTGGGACACTGGTGATGGGAATGTCCACTGTTGTTCTTTACATGACTAAAATCCAACTACAATCATGTTTATAATCAAGGTGTTTAAATAAATATACTAATAAAATAATTATACACAGTAGAGGAGTTTGTGCATTCTACAGGCACTATCTAGGATGATTTAAGAGAATTCTATTATCCAGCTTCCAGATATTTTATTATTCCTCCAATTTTCAAGATTGATATTAGATCTCTGGCCAATTTGAGATGTGTGCAAAAATATTTCAAATATGTTTTCTTTTTAGATAAGAGTTAATTAGTGCTATATGGAACCTACTATTACTACTATTAATCATCAACTAATAATTATATTAGGTAATGAGGATGCATTTCAGTTATATTAAAAGGAAATAACAATATTAGTAGATTAACAGATGTCAAAATACAAAAGGTAATTAATGAATAATCTCTACAGTCACCCAATTCACTGAAATCATCAATAATGATTTTTTTAAAAGATAGTTTGGTGGTCAATTAGTTGCTGTAACACAGACAGTATTACTTAGGAATTTTGGCTACAGTAAAATTTCAATCTTCACTTGAGCTATAGAGTAAAGAATCAAAGTTCTTGGCTCCAGGTGAATGAGGTTGCCCTGTTCCAAGAGGTAAAAATTCTTTGCGGTAGACTGGAGAAAAAGTACAGTGGGTAAGACAATTCCCTTGCACATGGCAGACCCAAGTTTGAGCCCCAGTATCCCATATGAACCTCCTAGCATCGCCAGGAATAATTGCTGAATGATAAGTCAGATGTACCCCCTGAGCCTCCCTGGGTATGGCCCCCAAACTAGATCTTTTTAATTATAAAATTACTTTCTATCTGTTCATTGATATTTTGAGGCAAACTGTACCACATTGTGTTCCCTTGCTCACCAGAAGTAAACAAAGTACATAAGGGTAGAAATTAATGATATAGATTTTATAATAATAATAGTAAGTTACAGAGTAACAGTAGTAATTAGTAGGAGATGCCAGTCACTAAACATATAGCAATTTCTACAAGAATCTAATAATTAAGAAGGTACTTCCATTTTTCATAGTTAAAAGAGTAAGATATAAATAATTATGCAATAATTAAATAATAAATATAGATGTGATTAAATGCATATGCTAATATTTCAAAAATATTACTTTAACATACACTTGTCTTTAAGAGATAAAAAGTACAGATTCAAGACAGCTTTTGAAATAGTCTATAGATATTAATTTCTTGAATAAATGTTATAATACTTGTGTACAAGCCTGTATATTTGATTTATTTTATTATCATTTGTTTTTTATTTTTGGTTTAGAGAACATATCCCATGGTGCTTGGTGCTTAGAGATAACTCCTAGCCATTTCAGGATATAGCATAATAGGGCCAGGAATGAAATCCAGGTTGGCCAAAGCAAGGCTGTACTATACCTGTAATCCCTACATTAAATAATGTCAAGGTTACTTATGCTGATAACTAATAATTTCTCTGAAAATAATTGTTATTCTAAATTATTTAATATAAAAAGTAAAAGTCTATAATTGTTCATTATAGATGAAATGGTATAAATCTAAAACATATTGTATTTGTTTTGCCTGAATTATTTAGGGAATAATATAAAAAGTAAAAGTCTATAATTGTTCATTATAGATGAAATGGTATAAATATAAAATATATTGTATTTGTTTTGCCTTAGCCTATTAGATTAAATTTAAAAATACTGAAATCCCCAAATATAAGGACAGTAGATTTTGTGGACCACTTGTTTTATTATATGACTGTTTCTATACATCTTAAAATCAATGTTTTCATAATAATTTGTAAGTCCATTTGAATATATAAGGTTGAGCAAAGGAATGAGGTTTCTACTTTAGAGTAATATCTAAAGACATCTCAATTCAAATAGTGAACTGAGTTCAAAAAATTGCTCTTACTTCGCTAAAACATATTTAGCACAAATTACAACAGTGGTTTTCTATCATTTGATGCTCTGAGACAGGTATCTACATAATAACTTCATTCATTTTTCCGTTTATTTTTGGGCTACACCCAGCAGTACTCACATATCCTGCCTCAGTGATCAGGGACCAAACCAACATTAGATAATCCATTTTACAAATAACTAACAAAGATTTAACCATATATTTGTAAGTGATAAAAAATATGTACATTGATAAATATTAGTAAGTTATTTATTTGTATTTTATATTCATTTCTGAATACTATTTGGTATTGTATATTTCTGACTTATGTAATTGTGCTTATATGCCTAGAAATATAATGAATGATATATAATTAATTAACAAATATTAGCATGTTTATATACTATACTCAATTTTATGTATATGTACACATGTGCATAGATGTAAATGGTCATGTATCTATTTAGAATCATTTTATGACAATATTTACTCTCAAATATCTTTCTATACTGAATTAAGTGTTTTATACGCAGCTTGTAACTCAATTTTTAACTCAATTCACACTACATCTAACATGTAAAGTAGTGCTTTCTTTGCATTCAGCCGTCCAGTTTCTTGTTTTGTTTTGTTTTGAGTCACACCCAGTGGCTATCAGGGGTTAATCCTGGCTATGCACTCAGAAATCACTCCTGGCTTGGGGGATCATATGGAACCCCATGGATCGAACTTGCATCCGTAATGAGTCAGCCTCATGCACGGCAAATGCCCTACTGCTGAGCTACCACTCCAGCCTCAGTCATCCAGTTTCAGTTCCTTGTATCATATATGTTTTCTGAGGACCACAAGAACGATCCTTAAGCATAGAATAAGGAGTAAGTCCAGAGCACTATGGGGTATAGGCTAAAACATTAATATCAATAATCTAATTTTAAAGTAAACTTTCTACACTTGTTAATGTAGTATTATAGTTTTGTTTATAATAATATTACATTTTAATATTAATACTTGTTTTAAAATAATTTGTAAATCATAAAGGACATTTTTTAATTCCAGAAAGATAATTTTAGACAACTAATAATTGCACTTCTGAAGCTGCTGAATTGATCACACAGAACATTTTTATAATGAGTTGTAGAAAGCAGAACAAAATTTTGTCAGATTCAAATGTTATTTTAATAACCAACAGATGTTCCTATCACTATGCAATAAGAACAGTAATTTATATCCTGTATTTGGGGGCAATGAATTAATAGTTGGCAGAGCAAAGTTTATTAATACTGGAGTATATTACCAGCAAGAGCCAAGTGACCTACTTTTTATAAAATACCATTTAAGCATTAAAAATTTCCCAATTACAGCTGTATAAGTCATAGTTTGAACCTCAATAATATAATCCTATTACCATACTGATCCTTAATAGACTTAAAGCAAAAACATAAAGTAACACATATTTTAAAGTTAATATTAAATTCAGTTTAACATGTCTACTGGTTCATCAACAGAATATATATACTGCAAGATAAAATTTATTATCTAGTATAACAAATATTAACTTTGGGTAATGTAGATTATTTCTTGTATGTTCGGAGTTTCACCCAATAGTTCTCAGAGGTTATTATTTTTTCTATGTCAGAGATCCCTCCTGACTTAGGTTATTATTTTTTCTGTGTCAGAGATCCCTCCTGTCTTGGCTCGGAGATCGAATGGAGTCCTAGGTTTATATACAAGATAAATACTTTTCTAGATGCATTATCTCTCTGGCCTATATAATTTACTTTAAAAGGAAGAAATGCATCTTAATTGGAAAGCTATATATGTATGTAAACATACATATATATTTTGATGTTGTTTTTATATTTGTTTGTTTTACATCACACATGGGCTCTTAGTTCATGTTAGAACCAGATTATAGAAATTGTTTAACTTGTTATTTTTATTCTCATATACACCAGTAGTATCATGTGGGGAAATCTTACCTATAGAAAAAAGTTCTTATTTAATAGGGATAGGAACTCATAAATTTTGTAGTATAGGGGCACTTTTCACCCTGAATATTTGTCATGGGGACTTGACTTAGGCCTTAGTTGATCGGACATTGACCATCCAACCATGACAGTTGAGTTCAGTCTTTGAAACAGACAAGGTTTTCTGCACCAGCAGGAGGTGTCAAACTCCCACCCTCAACAGAGGCCATAAAGCTGCCCTGGCACCACTTGTTAGGGGGTACTTTTTCTCCCTGAAGAAGGGGAAGCATCAAAAAACTTTCTTTAAGGACAGGTTTTCCTGTTTTGCCACCCAACAATGAAATAAAATCAGAAGACGTTCCATGAAACCCCAGTTTCCACCTAAGTTCTGTGCAAAAACCAAAATCTCTAATTACAGAAGCCTGACTCCAACAATTGCGATAGAGAACTTTTCCTGGGATCATGAAGAGTCACTTTGGAGTTGTACAATTAGTATGCTAGGAGTGTATAGTCAGTATTATGACAGTATGCTTCATGAGTTAAAACACCCTATTTTTATAGGTCTAATTTCTCCATTTGCTGCACCTATTAAAAAATGCCCCCCACACACCCTTTTTATTTTTTACTTATTTTATTTATATCACTAGATAGGGGCTCCTGCCTTTTTCATAGAATCCTGGGGCATGAAATATTTTGTTTCACCTCAGATTTATACAACTTTCTACAAATTGAAAAAAAAAATTTCATGGGAACCAGGAGCCAAGTGTTAACAGGTGCATTTGGTAGAAAAAAAAAAGGTCAGAACTAAATGCCCAAACCAAAGTCAATGACAATAGAATCAAGAGATCCAACAATCTAAGCAAAAAATGGACTTGTAACACTAGTAGACTGGTGGGGTAAGGGTGGAGGTATAGGAACTTAGTTGAAGGGAGGTCAACACTGGTGGTGGGAAGGGCTCTAATTCATTGTCACTATATGCCTGAAATAGAATTATGAAGGACTTGAAATTCACAATTGTCTCATTAAAATATTAAAATATGGGCCGGAGAGATAGCATGGAGGTAAGGCATTAGCCTTGCATGCAAAAGGTCACTGGTTGGAATCCTGGCATCCATAATTATATACATAATTTTAAACATGTATATTAAACAAAAATCTCAAACAAAAATCATGTATGTTTTTTGACATTACCTCTTAAACATTGTTGAAATTTAAGATAATGTCAAAAATGGTGTATGTTTTTAGACATTATCTCTTAAACATGGTTGAAATTTCATTAAGGGCATGTTATCTTGGCATTTATTTTATAGATGAACAAATTTTATATATTCAACCTCAAACTAAAGAACTTCTAAATAATGCATTGACTATGTGGTTGACATTTCTTGTTCAGCAAGTTTCATCTCAGAATCAAGGTGCATAAATTACAAAAAATTAACTTAAAAATAAACCAATAATAGTTCATTTATCCTCTTTTTAATATTATTTTAATAATACTTAACTGTATTTGACTGTATTGATTTTCAATCCCTTTTAAATTTTCTCTTAGGGATCATTGCTGACTCATTTGCCACTGAAATTGATTTCTCTAAAGCTCGTTTTGTACCACTAGTATTTGCAGCACTAGTAATTGTAGCACTAGTAATTGTAGCACTAGTACTTGCAGCACTAGTATTTTTCCTTGTAGCTGTAGTATTTTCCGTTGGCCTTAATTGCATCCTTGTAGATCCCTTTTTGATTCTGTGTACCTTTCTCCTTTTGGGACTTCTATCCTCATAACTTCTGGGTGTTACATCTTCAGGATTTATATCTCTTGGTCCACCACGTTTTTAGGTGTAGCAGAATTAGAAACAGCTGCCTGTAGTGTTTTCTTGGATGACTCATCTTCAGACACTTTTTTTGGAATTGCTCCAAGATTTTTTGGATCTATAATCTTTTTACTATGTATTTGCTGCCCACTGGACTATTCATCACGTTTATGTTTTGTATTTCCGGAGACTTCTAAATTACAACTTCTCAATTTTTTGGTACTCCTACTAGAAGGTCTTGCTACTTTACCAACATTTGAATCATTTGTGATTTTCATATTTTCCTGATTTTCTATAGGTCTTTTAATTATCTTAGAAATCTTCTTTGCAACCAGAAAGTTCTAATGCTATGCAACTAGAGTTACGGATTATATCAGAAAGCGAATCAAAAAGGTCCAAATTATCTCTGCCTTTGAAACCAGCAATTTGAACTTCATTTAGAACTTTCTGATGTGTCTGGAGTAATTTTTCTTCTTATCCCTCTCCTAGTAATAACAGTCCTTTGGAATATTTGTTGATTTGGAGACAGTCCTTTATCAAAAAGGTACTTTCAGAACCCCCAGAATTTTTTTTTCATTGTCTTAATAATAGAAGGCCTTAGCATTTTATTCACAGTATTATTTGCTGACAATTTCTATTGTGCTGATTTCACATTTAGGTTTTGGACACGTTCCTTTGCACGAGTTCTAGAGGATGCTCCCTTTTCTGTCTTCCAGTCCAAGGAGGAAACCTGTATTCTTCTCAAAAAGAATTCTTTGACAGCTATGATGATAGCAGGTTGCCCTTTTACTCCCCGGATAAAGCCGATCTCTGTCAAGGTGTTTATGACCTCCAGTTGTGGACCACAAGTGAAGCAAGCCAGTTCACTTCTTCCTGGAGCAATTTTTCCTCGAAGCCCAGATTTTCCTGGGGCTTCATCTTGGCCAAGGGCCTGAAGAGTCACTTGTGGGAAATGCAGAAGCCCACTACTCACTCTTGCGCTCAGCTTTTGCATTGTTCCTCTAATCAGAGAGGAACCCTGAGCAGCCAAGGCCGCTTAGTAGCAATCCTCAGGAGCAAAGACACCAGCGAAACTGTTACAGTGTGCGTTACAGCATCTCCTGGGGGATGCCAAGTGGAAACGTTAGGAGGCACGTTTCCCTTTGTCGCGAGCCAGCCTCTGCCTCTATCCATGCGGACTTCCCGGCCCCCTCGAGCCACGCGGCCCTGGAGACTCGAGATAACTCATGACCGCTGCAGGCCGCGTGGCAGCTCAGCACTCAAGGCCATGGTTGCCCGTGGAGCCGCAGATCTGGATCTGGGCGAGACAACATAACCTGGAGGAGGGACTAAAGGAGGTCCACCTGGTCAGGATCGGTGGGGCAGGGCAGGAGGATTTGGGAATCAGGTTTGAACATTTCTTAGTCAACTCTGTGCATCCAGAACTGAGCTAC
>PVKC010044755.1:0-11534 GCA_004027635.1 Crocidura indochinensis | reverse complement strand
TTTTAAGAGAATTAGAAGCTATGAGTCATTTAGGCATCACCAGAACAAACTCTCCTAATGGAAAATGACTCAATCTCAGAGATTGCTATCTGGCTACATTCCAAGATCCGAAACCTGAAAGCCAGTACTTAATCTGATTTAGAAGCTCTTAAAATATTCTTCAAATTTGACTGCATGTAATTGGCAAAAAAAAAAAAAATAAGAGAGAGAGAGAGAGAGAAAGAAAGAGAATTATTTCAGGAATCAGAGTATTCTAAAGGGTTTTAGCTGTTATATTGATTTCTTTTAAATAATTGTATTTCATTAAAAAACCTATGGGCAAAAAAGACTAATCAATGGATATGACTTTGACTTTGCTCATAAAATAAATAAGATGAAGCTCATAGAAAAATTATAATACAAAAATGGAACTATTCGGATAGACATATAATTGTTCAACTCTGGTGTTCATAATATCAGTGTATAGTAAGGTCATTTTCATGATGCTATTAATTAGATTGCAAATAAACCATAACAAGTATCACATAGTATTTAAAGGGTTTATAAAAATTAATCTTGCAGATGGAAGATAGTACAGATGTAAGTTATTATTGTGGCACATAAAATGTCTCTGATGTGTTTCTGTATAATCTGTACTCTTCTATATAGGGGCACATTATAACCCATCTTAGACTTATTTGTAATAGAAGAAAAATAATGTGAAGGCAGGATGGATCATGATTAGTTTTGATATACATGATATGGATATCATTTATAAAACACTCAAATGAAAATTGAAAAAGTTTATCAAACATTATATTTCTTTTAGGAAATGGTGATGATAGGACACATTTTTATGGCATTAATAGAGATTTCAGTGTTTATTGTGATTCATTATAAAACTGACTCCGAATTGGTTAGCTGTGCAAATAAAATTATGATTTCATCTTATATTTCCAGAGCCATGTATTTAGGCTATCTCTATGCAGGCTATATGCAAATCCTTTCCTAATTTCAATACAATTGACTTGTAGGACTGACAGTGTTTTGAATCCCTGCACCCCATATGGTCCTCTGTGCCTGCCAGGAGTGATTTCTGAGCAGAGCCAGGAGTAATCCCTGAGCACTGCTGGGTGTGGGCTCCCCGCCTCCAAAACAAAACAGACAAAATGTTAACTCCAAGTGTCAGAGGCAGGTTTATAGGGCCCACTGAGTTCTTTAAAGATTTATCAAGTTTTGAAAAGGAGTATCAAAGACTTGAACTGACTAATTGATCTGGAGTAAATGAAAGAAGTGCTTAGAGTACAAGAAAAGAGGAAATGCAACTCATTCAGTATCAAGATTTTATGATTCTTACTTTTGAAAAATGTTATGAAGTATTTTGGGTACCAATTTTATGTCTAGTAATTGTGCTACTCTGTTCATTTTTGCTGATATTGCTGTCATAGGTTTGTTCCTTATGTAGAACATTAACAATATTTTTATGTTTATAAGAGATATTGAATTAGGTTAGGCTCAAGGCTGTGGCAATAATGCAGTGGGTCAGTCATTTACATTGCATATGGCTGACCCAAGTTTGAGCCCTCATACCTCATGTGGTCTCCTGCCAGGAAATAATCCCTGAACACTTATGGGTATGGTCCAAAAACCAAAACAATAAAAGCATCCAGGTTTTCATTAAAAAAATATAACTACTGAATTGAAAATTATCATGGTAATAATTTGCATTGAAAGTGTAACATTACATTAGTAAATTAGCAATGGGATAGAAATATTTCTGAGCTACAGTTGATAATTGGTTCATTTAAAAATAAGATTAACATTAATTTTCAGACAATTTATCTGACTACTCTGAAATAGTCACACTTCAAAATACCAATTTTTAATCAGAACTTTTAATTTGAATTTAAAGCACCTTATTATAAGAGATTAAGCACCCCCAAATTAAATAACTTACCAAGGATACATTACTATTTAAAATCAGTTCCAAGATTAAAATGCAGGACTTCCATCCTTGACCAAGGTTTTCCAAAGTGGTAAGTTAACCCCTAAAGAGGGCAATCTAATTAGCCTGGGAGGATAGGAGTTGCCCCAAGCACTCTTGGCATATGGATGTACTTTCTGTTTCTTCCTTTAAAATTAAAGGCAGATTTCCTGGGGCCAGAGCAATAGCACAGTGTATAGGGCATTTGCCTTAGGGTAGGATGTTTGCCTCACACATGGTGCAATGTCTAGCACCCCATATCCAACCAGCCTTTGAGTTCTAATAGGAATAATCTCTGAACACAGAGCTAGGAGTAAGACCTGAGTACAACTAGGTGTGATTCCCAAACTAAACAATGACAACAACAAAATGTAGGTTTTTAGGGGGTCAGAGAGATAGTACAGCAGTAAGGGTGCTTGCCTTATACTATCACTCAGGAGCAAGCCCTGAGCATTGCAGAATGTGGCGCAGAATCCAAAACCAACCAAAAAAAAAAAAAATAGGTAGATTTCAGGATGGAGAGTGGGAACTGAGTATTTTATGTTTGTTTTCTTTCTGAAAATGGAGTTGTAAGTCAAATAAATTTGTCAACCTCTTTTCCAAATCATTGTTACTTATTTGTCATTTATTTTCTTTTATCTTAACAAATGACAATGTGAGATAAATCACCATACTTGAAATTAAAACTAATAACTTGTAAGAAATAATTGAGTGGAGTGATGATTTTTTTTCAAAAACTTTGTGGTACTTCTAAAATCATGCTTTAAGACAGGCAACCTTAAAGTTCTGGCCCATGTTGGGTCAAAGTCTGGCCCAAGTTCCTACCTCATACTCTTTTATTAAATAGCTAATATAAAACTAAAATTGAAAAAGAGTCGAGCAGCATGCAAAATTTCCAGTCTTCCATTTTATTTCAGAAGTAATGAAGATTAATTTCATTTAGTATGGGATATATATAGTGTATATGTATATATACTATGTACATGTACACATATGCATATACACATACATATGTATATACATATATGTGTACACATATATTTCCATTTTTATACACATTTCTTTATAAGAAATAAGCTTTATGATGAATGAGGCTACAGATATAATTCAATTCTGTGAAACAATTCTGCACTCAAAAAGTACTGATTAAATAAATTAATATGATTTGTTAAATAGGTATTCAATTTTCTCAACATACTTGCTCCTGAATATATGACCATAAAAATTCCTAAGTACATTAAATCTTAAATATCTTTTACAGATTGTAAGAGAGAGGAGGCCTCACAACATCCAGGCCCTGTTTGTTACTCAGATCTTCATTTCACCCCTCAGTTCAAGACTCCCATGAAATGTAAGGGGAAGGTTGCTAACCACTTTAACTTGATTTCTTCCAGCCCAGTCTTAAGAAACTGAGGTATTAAGGCATAAGGGCCCTGTTTGTTATTCAGGATCACATTTGACTCTCAGGTTAGAATCCCCATGAGGTGCCAGAACAGTGGCGAAAGCAATAAGGATATCTACGTTGCACGCACTAACCTAGAACGGACCGCGGTTCGATCCCCTGGCGTCCCATATGGTCCCCCAAGCTAGGAGTGATTTCTGTGTGCATAGCCAGGAGTAACCCCTGAGTATCACTGAGAGTAGCCCAAATACCAAAAAAAAAAAAATCCCCATGAAATGTGCAGCTGCCAAATGGCCAATTATTTCTTCAACTTTATAACTTCCTGTGAGCATACATTGGCATCCCAACTCAAGTCATCAGTCACACAACAAAAACAAGAAAACAACTTCAGACTAAAAAGTCACAATGAAAAAGAGAAAAACAGAACTCCACCATACTTAGTGAGTGAAGATGGTAGTCCTAAAGACTCAACAAGTAATTACATGCCTTTTAATTTTGTTGATAAGTATTTTTAAAGAGGAAATGTTGATAATGTTTAAGGAGATAAAATATAACAATAGAATGGACAGCTGGCAATAATAAGATGTGGGAGAAGAAACAAGAAAACAAAAAACTACAAGTAGAAATGACAAAACTAGAGTTTAGGAGGTGAAATGGAAAATTCATTGGAAGGCCTCCACAGTAGACAGTAGGTGAGGACAAAATCAGTGAGCTACAAGATGAGATGAAGACAGCAGCAGAAGATGAGAAGAGTCTCACAATAAATGAATAGATGACAAAATAACTTAGGGATGAATTAAAGAGGAACAACTTAAGAATCATTGGGGTCTTAGAGGGCCAGGATGAAACCCCGAAGAATAAACAACAGTCAAAAAACTTATTGCTGAGAAATTCCCAGAGATGAGAGAATGCATGCAGCAATATCCAGGAGACCCAAAGGCTACCAGCTAAGAGATTCAAATAAGAATACTTGAAGACACAGCCTAAACAAAATTATAAAAACTATAGATAGAGGTAAAATACTGAAAGCAGCAGAATCAAAGAATAAAATTATATATAAATTTTTTTTTATTGTTGATTTACCAAACAAAACATCCCAAACTGAAGATAATATAGAGACAGCAAAAGGAGCCTAAAGCAGGCAGGAGGAAGGTAATAATAAAACTTAGAGAAGAATGAACTGGCATCCCCTCCAAATTCTGAGATCAATTAAGTCATAGATGATTCTTTGAAATAAAAAAGATAAATCTCTATCAAGGCTAACACATCAGGAATAAAAGGGGAGAATCATAATTTACCACAGAAGTTCAAAGGAACATCAAACATAATTTTAAGGATATTTGTGATGAAATTATATAACCTAGAAGGAATGAATAAATTCTTGAACTCCTATAACCTCCAAAGACTGAAGCAAAAAGGTATAGAATACTCGAATAAGTCTATCTCTTTTGAAAAATTGAAATGAAAATCAAGTCTCCCCCAAAATAAAATCACAACCTCAGATGAATTAACTAGTGAATACTTTCAAACCTTTACAGAATATCTATTACCAATTCTTTTCCAACTATTCCAGAAAATTGAAGAAGAAAAAATATTCTGAACTGTTTTCTATGAAGCTAACATCATCGTGATACCAAAATCTGACAGACACACCATTTAAAAACAACAACAAAAAGAATTGCAAGCAGATATCCCTGACAAACACAGACACAAAGATCATTAACAAAAACTAGCAAAAATATTCAATAACTCATCAAGAAGATAACCCAGATATTTCACCCCAAAAATGCTAGTATAGTTTAACATATGTAAGTAAATCAATATGATACAGCATATCAATCAAGAAAAAATAAAAATTAGACTATCATATTAATAAATGAGAAGAGGCATTTGACAAGCACTCACTCATAATACAAATTCTCAACAGAAAATGAGAATTGAAGGGATTTTTCTTAACATAGCCATTTACAATAGACCCACAGCAAACATTACACTGAATGGGGAAACAAAAAGGCACAAGACAAGGTCACTCACTCTCAACACTTCTATTCAATACAGTACTTGAAACACTTGTCATAGCAACTAGGCAAGAAAAGGTATTATGGTATTAATTCCAGATCGAAAGGGAAGAAGTCAAGGTCTCTGTATTTGCAGATAGCATGATATTATATTTAGAAAAAATTGAAGACTATAAGAAAGCTCTTAGAAATGATAAATTTGTGTAGTAAAGTGGCAGGCTACAAAAATAATATACACAAGTCTATTGTCTTCTTTCATAACTACTCCTTATACTTTCTTTCCATTCATACCAATATATTTCAAAAAGCAAGGGCAAACACGGGTTTTTTTCTTCACAATCATGCATATTTCCTATTAAGGTCATATGCCATTGTACCTGTTTCTTGCATTACAGTTAAAAAATGCGGAAGGCAGGCTGCCAAACTTCACTTGGGCTTGCATGCATTGGGATAACGTCATCAACAAAGCATAAAAAAAACCTTTTCAGCTAAGGTCCAGTAGAGTCACAGTCTTCTTTTGGGACTCATTTAAATAGTCCAAATTATCAAAAATATTTCAATAAAATATTTTATAAGGATTTTTATTGCTTACTTCTTTTGCTCCTGTGGTTTTTGACTCTGTGTTCAAGAACCACTCCTGACATTTCTCCTGGGACAAACAAGTGTGTTGTGTCGGGCATCAAAATGGGAGTGGTCATATGAAAGGCACACATTTTTACCCCTATAAAATTTTTATTCATGGGCTTTTTGAAACTTGGCACACATCTTCTCTCAGTTTGAAATTTAACAAAACCATGCTAGGTATCTATAGTCAAGAACACTACATCTGTTGCCAGCTCCCAAATTAGGGCTGTGCAATCACACTAGTCTAGAAAATGATCCTGAACCCCCCGTGCAATTACCCAGCAATCATCACCCACCCCTCACACACATACAGGCACAAATAAAAATAAAATAACATCAACTTGCAAGTAAGTTACTTTACTTGACAAAAACGAAAGTGATATGGAAATAAGAGTTTCTAAAGTCAGTGAAAATCTAAAACACTAAACTTCTTCTGCAAATTAACCTAATTTCTTTTAAATTAGGTTAAATTTAAAATAATTTCTATTTTGACCACAGTGGATTACATATCTTTCACAATAATATTTTAGGTACATTGTAACATTGAATCAGGGACATTCCTACCACCAATGTTGTCCTTCCTTCACCACTGTTCCCAGCATGCACCCTATATCTCCCTCATTTACTCCCCAGTCTGCTAGTATAAGTTGTCCCCTCTGTATCTAGCTTGTAGATTGGGTATTGATTCTTTTGTTATTGGCTTTGGATTTGGTGTTTAAGCCTGATCATTTTTTATTTCTGCTCGATGTTCATATGACTGTTTGGTCTTGGTATCCTCCATTATTTCTCCTCCAATTTGTGAGAGAACAAGATGGTTCAAGTTATTTGATTCTGTTAGAAGGAAAGAAAAAAAGAGAAAAAAAGAAAAAAAGTGGGAGGCAAAACTCTAGCAAAAAATGGGAGGAATCCTTATAGAGGCTATAAATATCAATTTAAGAGAAGAAAGGGAAAAAGGAAGAAAAACATAACAGTAATACAAAAAATCAAACAAAAAACCCCTTAAAGCACCTCAGCAATAAGCACCACAGCAATAAAGAAAACAACCAAACAATAACCATGGTCCAGATATAAAAGCAAAACAAAGCACAAAAAGCAAATATAAACAAAACAAAAACAGGCAACAACAACAATAATAAAAATTTATTTGTGCTTTTTTTTTTGAATAAGCACAGTAAATATTGGAGGGATTAGAAAGTGAATTCCCTTGGCCTTAGAGATATAGCGTTTCTCTGCCCTTGAAGTATACTGTCATGGGAATAACTACAGGCTCCGTACATGCTCTTATTCTTTCCCCTAGGTCCTTTTGTGATGTCTGGAAACTTTCCATTTAGTTGTGAATGATAAAATCAGGCCTCTGTAACTAGAGATCTTGGTATTTGCACAGCTCATAGGATGGAGCCTAGGATGGGGTCTTTATGATTCTAGAAGTTCTGTTCCATCACTGTTGTTTTAATCAGTCTTCTGTAGTTGGTGGCTTTGGTTTTTGCCCAGATCCTCAGACGAAACCTAGGATAGAGTCTTTCATTATATTTCCAGAAGTTCTGCTCAGTTGCAGTTGTCTCAGTCAGGCCTGTGGAATTAGAGATCTTGGTTGTTGTACAGGTCTAGGCCGAAGCCTAGACTAGGGTCTTTTTTTATTGGTCTTTTTTATTGCCCTGTCATGGTTGTCACAGTCTTCTGAAGATAGTGATCTTGGCTTTTTCACAGATCAAAGAATGACATGTCTTCTGATTTCATCTTATCATTAGGTGGTGAGGTAAACAACCTGCTCTTAGACCAAGTTTTTGCCATTTCCTCATTGTCGGAATGTATTATCAAAACTGGCGCTTGTTGGAATCAGAGCAGTGTTAAGTATATCACAGAGGGAGATTGATTCCTGGAGCTGTTGCGGAGAACTGTGTCAGTTCTTTGTCTGAGATCTAGGGTTCAGGGTTGGACGATTACTCTCTAATTAAATGGAGTCTAAGTTGGAACCACATGACATATGTTCAAGGTATGAGGTGCCTTTGTATTGTAAAATGTATGAGTTCTTATCCCTAGTAGACAAGAGCTTGTTTCTATATGTAAAATTTCCCCCTCCCTCTTTAGTGTGCCTGTACAAAAAAATGGTACTATATTATTATTATTATTATTATTATTATTATTATTATTATTATTATTATTATTATTATTATTTTGGTTTTTGGGTCACACCTGGCAGTGCTCAGGGATTACTCCTGGCTCCATGCTCAGAAATTACTCCTGGCAGGCAGGGGGGACTATATGGGGCACCAGGATTCGAACCAATGACCTTTTGCATGAAAGGTAAACGCCTTACTTCCATGCTATCTCCTGGAATATTTTTTTTTTGAGCAAGGCGGGTTACATATCTTTCACAGTGATATTTTAAGTACATATCAATATTGATTCAGGGGAATTCCCACCACCAAAGTCGTCCTCCCATCACCACTAATTTTTGCATGTAAAGAAAGCTCTTGTTGACAATAATATTTTTTTGCTGCTGCATTTGGGGGTGAGAGTAAGTGAAACTAATTTTTGTTTGTTTATTTTGGCTATAAGACTACACCCACTGTGCTCAGAGCTTATTTCTATTTCTGCTCATGAAAATATCCCTTGTGTTCAGGGGTTGAAACTTTCTGGTACCCATGGAGGCAGGCACCTTAATATCTGTACTATTTTTCTGTCCCATAGAACCTGAATTTTATTAGATCTGACTATGGTAGCAATTTATGACCCAGAGTATTGCCAAAAGCAATAGACCACTCACTTAGAAATTAATGGAATCATTAAGATAGATATGGTTAGTGCAAAAGGAAAGTCAAAGTGAACCTGATAAAACCATTGTCTTTATATGTTGACTACATATATGGTCATAGGTGAACATTGTGAAATGATATAAAAAGATTTACAATTATAGGGTAATATAATTTCTTAGTTTAGCCAATCACTAAACAAATAAGCAAAAGAAAACAATGTCTAAGGATAATATCTCTATAGAACTTCTGGAGTGACTCATCATGATTCAAATATGATTTAAACATCTATATTTTAGAAATAAGATTAGAAAAGAAACAAGAACAAAGGGCTGATTGTCTGACATAAAGTTAATACATTGAATTTGAAAGACAAAGTCACAAAAGTATTGCCAATATGTTCAAAAATAAATAAAATCATATGTAATTAAATAAATAAAATATGGTAACAAACTCCTTAAATCATATATATTAATAAGAAAAGTAGAAAATAAAAAATTGAAGCACAGCAGGTGAAAATTTAACCAAGGATCAGGAAATAGCTCAATTTGTAGAGCAAATGCATAAGATGAAATACTGAAATTAATTTCTAGCACTATATTTCTGGCACTATGTTCTGACATTAAATTCAAGCACCAACAAAAGTCCCAAACAGTACCAGGTCTGAAAATGAAATATGTCCATATTTTTCAAGCATTGCTGTGAAAGGCTTCAGTTTCCTCAATTTTATCTCTAAAATATAATAAAAAATAAGCTTTGAGAAGTAAAATATTGCAATAAGTACATATTTCTTGATATGTTTATTTTTCTTCCTTTTTAATTTTTGGAGCCTGAATTGCTGTGTAATCATTTAAAATAAATGTTATTTTATTTTCTATTTTAAGTTGTTTTCTTTTATTCAAGTAACAAAAATTTCTCATCTGATCAGTTATCTTTCTTGGGAGGGGGGGTCACACTCGGCATTGCTCAGGGTTACTCCTGGCTCTAAGTTCAGAAATTGCTCTTGGCAGGCTCTTGGTAGGGGACCATATGGAATGCCGGGATTCAAACCACCAACCTTCTGCAAGCAAAACAAATGCCCTATATTCATGCTATCTCTCTGATCCCTGATCAGCTATCTTACATTAAATCATAACTTAATGAATGTATGTCTGTTAGAATAAGTGCTGGTTATTAGTAAGATAACATAATTATGCTCTTTAAAGATGCAAAAACAGAGGGATATAATTAGAATAGTGGTCAGTTGATCAGTTCTCCTAATTACCTCAAATACTATCTCATGAGAACTTGTCACATATATATGAAATAAAAAATGTTCAAAGGTATTGTTTCTCTTTAAAAAAGATTTCAGGCTCTGTGATTTACAAAACTGTTAATGCATAAAACATTTCAGTTCCACGTCTTTCTCCAGTGTGTTCAGTTTTCCCACCACTGTTCTTTTGCACCTTCCCTTCACACTACTATACCCCAATCCCATCGATCTGCCTGGATAAGCTTCCTACTGAAGACCAGTTCTCAGCTTTGACTGCCTTCTTGGTATTTTGTTGGCTTGTTTGGTTTGATTTTTGGGCCATATTTGATGATATTCAGGCTTTACTCCTGGCTTTATACTCAGCAATCACCCTGGCTTT
Organism: Crocidura indochinensis; assembly: GCA_004027635.1. NCBI lineage: Eukaryota > Metazoa > Chordata > Mammalia > Eulipotyphla > Soricidae > Crocidura > Crocidura indochinensis. The sequence goes on along the minus strand of PVKC010044755.1, from coordinate 1,143 downwards.
GCTCAGGGGATTATCTGGGATGCTGGTGATTGAACCCAGGTCAGCTGAGGCAAGATAAGCCTCTTTATCCCCTATACTATCTCTCTGGCCCCTTTGAGCATTTGTTATTCACTTACCATGTATCTTGATATCCTATTATGAGCAACATCATAAGGTATCTGTCATAGAAATTAGTTATCTAGCTAACTTCACTCAGTATGACATTCTCCAGATACATCCACACAGTAGCAAATTGAATAATTTAATTATTCTTGTAGCTAAATAGCATTCTATTATGTATATTTTATAGGATAAATTTATATGATATATTTTGTATGATATATATGACATATTACATACATGTATTCTTTTTTCTTTTTTATATTTTATTTTAACACCCTAATTACATACATAATTGTGTTTGGGTTTCAGTCATGTAAAGAGCACCACCCATCACCAGTGCAACGTTCCCATCACCATTGTCCCAAATCTGCCTCCTCCCACCCACCCCCCACCTGTACTCTGGACAGACTCTCCATTTCCCTCATACATTCTCATTATTAGGAAAGTTCAAAATGTAGTAATTTCTCTAACTAAACTCATCACTCTTTGTGGTGAGCTTCATGAGGTGAGCTGGAACTTCCAGCTCTTTTCTCTTTTGTGTCCGAAAATTATTATTATTGCAAGAATGTCTCTCATTTTTCTTAAAACCCATAGATGAGTGATACCATTCTGCATTTCTCTCTCTCTTTCTCTGACTTATTTCACTCAGCATGATAGATTCCATGTACAACCATGTGTAGGAAAATTTCATGACTTCATCTCTTCTGACAGCTGCATAATATTCCATTGTGTATATGTACCACAGTTTCTTTAGCCATTCGTCTGTTGAAGGGCATCTAGATTGTTTCCAGAGTCTTGCTATGTAAATAGTGCTGAGATGAATATAGGTGTAAGGAAGGGGTTTTTGTATTGTATTTTTGTGTTCCTAGGGTATATTCCTAGGAGTGGTATAGCTGGATCGTATGGGAGCTCGATTTCCAGTTTCTGGAGAAATCTCCATATTGTTTTCCATAAAGGTTGAACTACACGGCATTCCCACCAGCAGTGGATAAGAGTTCCTTTCTTTCCACATCCCCACAAACACTGTTCTCGTTCTTTGTG
>PVKC010044754.1:0-11531 GCA_004027635.1 Crocidura indochinensis | reverse complement strand
TTATCAAAGACTTCAATTTTCATCTGTTCACATTCCTTGAGTACTTTTTCCATTGCCCGATCGTTTGTCATAAGTTTCTTTTCCCATTTCTTCTGCTGTGTTGAGTTTTTGTGCATCACATCTTCCAGTTCTCTGATTCTCTCTTCAGCTGCTGATACCCTGGTGTCGAGGGCATCCACTGAGGTTTTCAGAAGAGCTACCATGTTTTTCAGGCCTGCTATTTCAGTTTGGAGTTTTTTTGAGTTCTGTCTTTTTGTTCTGTTCTGATTGATCTATGCTTTCTTGGAGTTTTCTGAGTTCTGTCTTTGTGTTCTGTTCTGATCGATCTATGCTTTCTTGGAGTTTTACAAACATATTCCATATTTCTATTTTAAGTTCCTTATCTGAGAGATTACACAGAGGGTTGTGATTTTTAGGGTCATCCAAAACATCATCCTCATTCTCGGTACATAGTGTTTGCCTACGAGCTTTCCGCATTGTCATGCCAGTAGTGTGGTTTTTCCTGCGTGTTGTGATGGGGTTTATTGGTTAGAAAGAGTGCGCAGCCGCGAAGTGAAGCGGAATGGCCGCGCTCTTCTGGGGCTCAGAAAAGACAGCAGCACAGAAAGAGAGTCCCCTCAGTCCACAGTTCCCCCAGTACAGTGCAGTAGGGCGGAGTCTCCCGTAGGAGGAGCAACCAGCTCTCCAATTGGGAATCTCCTCAACCAGCTGGTTCTTACTCACTGATTAGTCAGCTGGCAGCCCCAACTTGCAGCGACCTCTGGATTCACTTCCCAGGGCTCTGGTCTTTGGGGAGAGCTCCAAGGATTCAGAAAAGACAGCAGCACAGAAAGAGAGTCCCCTCAGTCTACAGTTCCCCCAGTACAGCCTCCTCACCACTTTCTAAGTATCAATAAAGCAATCTTGCTTCACAAAAATATACATACATATACATATATAAATACTTCCAACTACAAGATATTAATGGAAGTTGACTAATATTGATCAAAAATGTAGAAAAGAGAGAGGCAAGATTCAGTCAATATCTAGTCATGTCTGATAAAACTCATTTGCTTTATTCAATCAGATGACTAAATAGGTGAATAAGGGGGTGTGCCTAAATAATTGTATCTATGTAAAACAGAGTTTTACATATGCTTTTCTACTGTATTATTGCAGAGTAGATGAGAGATTATGAGCTAGAGGATGCAGAGGAGGAAAATATACCTTTACCTTCAAACTGGCTTTTTACTAGAGTTTACCTTCTACGTTTATGGAGCCATATATACTACCAGCTATTTAAGCTAGCTTATACATCTTACTACCATTCTAATTTTCTTTTCTTTTTTATCACCTATGCTCAATACTGAGCCATTTCTAAAATCCATCTCTTTTTCATATCATGACTGCTTCATTTATGCAAGTAGCCCTTTTATAATAGTGTCCAACTATTCATGACCTCTGATCTGTTTTTTTTTCTTATTTTATTCCTTTTTTGTTTTTTCATTTGTTTGTTTTGTTTTTGGGCCACACCGGCAGTGCTCAGGGGTTACTCTTGGCTATCTGCTCAGAAATAGCTCCTGGCAGGCATGGGGGACCATGTGGGACACTGGGATTCAACCACCTTAGGTCCTGGATTGGCTGCTTGCAAGGCAAACACCACTGTGCTATCTCTCTGGGCCTTCTTATTTTATTCTAAATTACCCAAAAATCTTTTTTCTCTTTATTTAGCTTTAATTGACAAATAAACTAAACAAAAAACAAACAAACAAATAATTGACAAAAACTGTGTGTATACATGTAGATATAAGGCACAAACAGGATGTTTTAAAGCAAGTATCCGTTGTGACATAATTTTCATAATTTAATTACTACACCCATTTTATTGGTGTGAGAGAAGCAAGTATTGAAGAAATACTTTTTGCCAAGAATAACTGTCACTTTCTTTTTTTAATACATATCTTTATTTAAGAACCATGATTATAAACATGTTTGTAGTTGGATTTCAGTTATATAAATAAAAAAAAAACCCTCTCCCCTTCATCAGTGCAACATTCCCACCATCAATGCCCTTCATCTCCTTCCTCCTTGACCCGTGCCTGCATTCAAGACAGGCATTTTATTTCTCTCACTCATTACCATTGTCATGGTAGTTGTCAGTGTAGTAATTTCTCCAACTGAACTCACCACTCTTGTGGCAAGCTTTATATTGTGGGTCAGACCTTCCAGCCCTCATCTCTATTGTCTCTGTGCATTATTACAATAATGTTTTTAATTATCTTTATTTAAACACCATGATTACAAATATGATTGTAGTTGTATGATAACAGACTTGTAAAGAACACCCCCCTTCACCAATGCAAGATTCCCACCACCAATTTCCCAGATCTCCCTCCTCCCCACCCCACCCACACCTGTACTCTAGACAGGCTTTCTATTTCCCTCATTCACATTGCTATGATAGTTTTCAGTGTAGTTATTTCTCTAACTGCACTCATCACTCTATGTGGTGAGCTTCATGTCATGAGTTTCACCTACATGGGAAGATGGGGGGAAATAAGGGTTGGGACTGAGGCAGTAAAAGATTAGAAATGAGCTTTTTAAGGAAAGTATCAAGGTCACAATACAAGATGGATATTATGCATATATAAACTATATGCGTGCAATACTATCAATAGGAAACCAAGTAGAAAAAATTTCCAGTGACTGTCCCAACATAAATCAGTGCTAGAATGACCTGCCCTCCTCCTAAAGTGCATTCTCATTACTGTAGGGAGAGGTAGGGGGAAAACCTGATGATCCCTATAGAGCCCACCTGGACGGGCACCTAGGGAAGGACTGGAGTCCAGAGGGACAGATGGGGGCCGGCCAAGCATCCTGCACTCCCAGACTAGGGAGAAGGCCTCTGGCATGGGGACTCCCAAACCCCATACCTGAGAAGAGCTCAAAATCAAAGGGGAAACCAGAAGCCAGATATCTGCCTGCCCTCCTCCCCATGCACCTCCCCTCTGGAATACGGAAGGAGGAGGGAAGCCTGAGGACCCCTAAGAATCCACCTAAACCCACTTCTGGCCATCTGAGCCAGCACCCAGTGGGGCTGGAGTCCAGGGGGAAAAGAGGGGGATGGCTGGGGGCCTGCCAAGCCTCCCAACTCTCCACAGGCTAGGGAGAAGGCCTCCGGCATGGGGCCTCCCCAAACCCCATATTTGGCAAGAGCTTACCTCCAGAATCAAAGAAACAATAATGTTTTTAACTTTTTTCTTTTCTTTTCTTTATTTTTTGCTTTTGGGGCCACACTCTGTGACACTCAGGGGTTATTCCTGGTTATGCACTTAGAAATTGCTTGGGGAACCATTTGAGATGCTAGGGATCAAACCAAGGTCAGGCCTCATGCAAGGCAAACATCCTACTACTGTGCTATCATTCCAACCTGTTTTTTACTTTTCTTAAAAACCTATAGATGAGAGAGACTATTCTGTGTCTATCTCTTCCATTCTGACTTATTTCATTCAGCATAATAGTTTCCATGTCCTCCCATGTATAGGAAAATCTCATGACCTCATCTCTTCTGAAGGTTGCATAGTATTTCGTTGCGCACAGTTTATTTAGTCACTCATCTGTTAATGTTTCCAGATTTTGGCTATTGTAAGTAGTGCTGCAATGAATATAGGTATGAATATAGGAAGGCATTTTTGTGTTGTGCTTTTGTGCCCCCAGTGTATATACCTACAAGTGGTATTGCTGGGTCACATGGGAGCTCAATTTCCAGTTTTTTGAGGAATCTCCATATTGTTTTCTATAAAGGCTGAACAAGATGACATTCCCACCAGCAGTGAATGAGAGTTCCTTTCTCCCCACATTCTCACCAGCACTGATTGTTCTTATTCTTTATGGTGTGTACGAATCTCTGTGGCATGAGTTGGTACCTCATTGTTGTTTTGATTTGCATCTCCCTGATGATTAGTGATGTGGAGTATTCTTTCATGTGTCCTTTGGCCATTGGTATTTCTTCTTTTAGAAATTATCTGTTCACTTCTCCCCATTTTTGATGGAGTTAGATTTTTTCTTGTGAAATTCTGTTAGTACTTTGTATGTCTTAGATATTAGTCCCTTATCTGATGGGTATTGAGTGAATAGTTTCTCCCATTCTGTGGGTGGCCTTTATATCCTAGTTACTATTTCCTTTGAGCTGTAGAAGCTTCTCAGCTTAATATAGTTACATCTATTTAACTCTGCTTCCACTTCTTTGGACAATGCTGTTTCCTCCTTGAAGATGCTGTCAGTCTCAATGTCATGGAGTGTTTTACCTACATGTTCCTCTATATACCTTATTGTTCTAGGTCTGATATCAAAGTTTATGATCCATTTGGATTTGACCTTTGTGCATGGTGTTAGATGGAGGTCTGTGTTTGCTTTTTTATATGTGGCTGACCAGTTAATCAGCAACTCTTGTTAAAGAGGCTTTCATTGCTCCATTTTGCAATTCTTGCCCCTTTATCAAATATTAATTGATTGTATGTCTGGGGAACATTCTCTGAATACTCAAGTCTATTCCATTGATCTGAGGTTCTGTCTTTATTCCAATACCATGCTGTTTTAATAACTATCTCTGATCTTTTCTCTTTAAGTTTATCCCCAAGCAATCTCTGGCACCTTCCAATGTATACAGACTTTTTCTTTGTTTGTTGTTTGGGGGCCACATCTGTTGACCTTCAGGAGTACTCCTGTTTACGCTCTCAGAAATCTCTCCTGGCTTGGAGGACCACAGGGGACACTGAGGGATTGAACTGCAGTCCATCCTAGGTTAGTGCATGCAAGGTAGAAGCCCTACCACTTTTGCCACTGCTCCAGCCCCAAGACACAGACTTTTGTACAAACTGAGTCCTGCACTAGCCAAAGTCTCACTCAGACACTGAGCTTCCAGGATGGGCTAGTGTTTGCCTCATGTCATTATGAACCAGTTATCACAGTTAATTCCCCCAGTCAAATTCCCCATTGATACTTCCCTTCCATATCTTTCTTAGTTTAAATTCTGATTTTTTTTGGGGGGGTATACCCGGTGATGCACAGGGGTTATTCCTGGCTATGCAGGAATAGCCAGGGGGTCAAACTGTGATCCATCCTATGTTAGCACGTGCAAGGCACCACCACTCCGGCTCCTAAATTCTTTGATTTTTATTCTCCTGCCCAATGGGATTCCAAGGAGCAAAACATTTTTTAAAAATTATATATATATGTATATATTAATCTTTATTTAAGCACCATAATTACAAACATGATTGTACTTGGATTTCAGTCATAACAGAACACCCCCCTTCACCAGTGCCACATTTAAAACAAAAATTTATTGAAAATTGGAGGAAGAAAAGGATCCCCAATTAACATCTAGCAAAATATCTTAAGCACATGTCTATGCCAGGAATGCTTTAAAGTGAGTATAGACAACTACTGCCTCACTAACAAGAAGTACAATAATAGCTAAACTAGAAAGTGGGCCAGTGAATGAAGTGATAGGTGATGACTGACCCTTCTGGTCTCATTCATTGAAAATTCACTTGAGAATGACATGAGGCTTCTGTCACTGGTACAGTTGTGGCACGGCAGACTGGAACAAATGAACACAGCTTCAGAGAAGCTGCCAAAGTTTGTAAACTCTGACCAAATTCAGATCAAATAATATTTTTGTTTTCAACCACACCTGACTTTGCTCAGGGCTTACTTCTGGATATTTGCTCAGGGATCACCCCTAATCGAACTCATGAGCCAATATATGATGCTGGGAAACGAGTTCAGGCTGGCTGTGTAGAAGGCGAGCACTCTAGCCATTGTACTATCTCTAGCCCCAGATAATATTTTTATTTTTTTCTTTTCTATTCAAGTTGCTACACAGCATGCACTTCCTGTCTGGAGAGCAACAAGTCCTGGCTTCTGCAATGCATAAAAATCAAAATAAAAATATCCCAAGTTCTTCTGGCCTTTGAATTCCCAGCGCACTATTTCCACAGAATGAAGAGTTCATAGTGTCAACAAAATAGTTTTAAAAGGAGGAAAGAGAAAAAGAGAGTTACTTGGATATCCAGGAAATTCTGTGGTAATGCAGGAAGTGAGCAGTGAGGGAGCATCTTGTTGACTGTTGCAAGAGTTCAGAGAGACAGTACAGGGAGTAAGGTACTTGCCTTGCAAGCAATTGATCTTAGCATCGCATGGTCCCCAGAGCATTATATCAAAAAGCTAATGTCCCTGAGCACAGAGAATAGTCCAAACACCTCCCCTCAAATCCCATCAAACAAAGGAGTTTCAGGAGCATAGTAAAGGAGCACTGATATGACAAAGATGTAAGTCATGTCTAAGGACAGCACTGTCTTCCACTATTCTCCTGTCTTCCTCTGTCTTCCACCATTTTTCTCTATCTTCTTCTGTCTTCTATTTTCTTTCTCTGTTTTGCTGTTTGTCAGTGGAGGGAAATGTGACTCGACCAGATGTCTTGAAAGGTGGAACTTTTTTGTGATAGTGACACAGATTCCAAGGAGATGGGAAAGGATACTAAAATCTCCTGTCTTTTGGAGAGGGCACAGTCGCCAGAGCTGCCTTCTGGTGAGCTGTGGAAAGTTGGAGAGGGATTTTCCTCCTGCAGTACTCCTGCAACCAGAGGGGAAAATGGTCCACAAATGCTCCTGAATCATCATTACTCTGGTCACATAAGGGTGCACCACTGTGCCTGAGGGTCTCAAGAACCCCCTTGGCCACCATCTGAAAGTCAATTTCAGGAGCTAGTGTTTCCCTTCATCCCCACCCTTGGCCAAGAACAGAGTCTGTTCTATGTTTCTTGGATATTTAATCATTCAGCACCTATTTCACTGGGATTGGTAACTCTTTTATCTGTCTGCATGAGAGCTTTGGGACACCAATGGATGTGATGTTTACAAAGCCAACTATGAATTTCCTTTTGCAGCAGCATGGCTCTACAGAGGGAAAAGAAGAATAAAAAGGAAAGGAAAAGGAGTCAGATGAATGTACAACCACCACACCCCCAAATTGTGAGTCTGGCACTCTGAACTACCTTCTCCATAGCATTTTTTGTGCATCCAAAGTAAATTTACTACACAAAGTAAATTCATTTCAGTCTCTTTCCATCATTTGAGAGCAATGCCTGGTCGATACCCACAGTATAGTTTCACTGCTGTGGGTTTAATCAATGTCTCCATTTCCCATCTTCTGACTCTCTCTTATACACAGACCTAATGTTTCATTTTGTCAATACACAAAAAACTCTGATAACAAGGGACTGTCTCCCAAATCACAACAGACAATCCATTTTATCTCCTCTCCAAACCCACCCTGACTTAGGAATTCAGAGCAAGGACAGATAACTGTCTTAGCCTTGTGATGCTGACTGTTTGGTGGCATCATTACAGTGGAACATAATCCACTTGCTTGGCACATAGTATATGCTAATAGATGTTAATTAATAGTAGTAGCCCTTCACCCTTCCCATATCTTCCTTTTTCTGGGAAAGCCTGGCAGCTGTAACCACACCCACAAGCACAATCACTATGTTCTTGTTTGAATTGGGCCAGCTCCATAGACTCACTCTTTTTTCAAATGAGATGTAAACTAAGCCATGAAAAATTATGAGTACACTGGCCCATGTGGAACAAGGCTAATCATCTCAGGAGGAGAGAGTGGGCCAAATGCCTACACTGCCAAAGGCATGCTTGCTGTCTCCATTACCCAGAATCACCTTCTTCCAGGAAGTCCTGTAGTTGAATGTGTGCCCCTAAAATTTGTATTATCACAGCTTTTAATTTCTGGACTATTTTTCATGTGTTTGATGCTGTCATCCCTAAAGTAACAACCCAATTTAACAGACTGGATATATAACAACAAGGTTTTACTAAACTTTTTGCCACTATATTAATGACTTCATTGGTGAAACAATAATTTTCACAAATGAGATTGCTACTGTACTTTTTTCTCTTCTCTTCCATTTTATTGTTTTCTTTACTTTATATCAATACTTTGTTTTCACTTATCAGAAAACAAATGATTATGATAAACTATGTCAACTCTGCGATGCATTTTTAAAATAAATAAAAGTGGAAAAAATAGCGTTAGCCCTTATTGTTATAGTAATAATGGGAGATACAAGCAAGAATAAAAGAATCAATCCCAGCATCTGAATCAGCAAATTGATAGGCTTCCTGCAACCAAAAGTCAAACTAAGGAGAGTAGATGCAACAAAAGAAAATAGTAGCTAAAGCAGACAAGGGACATCTAGGATAATGAGAGTTAGAAATGATTACTACAGAAAATATCTGGGTGCTGAAAGGAGTTAAAGTGAGAAGTATGATACCCTTCAGTAATAATAAAGCAAACCACTGTGTCAAAGAAAAAGAGAGAGAGAGAATAAAATGTCTGCCCCAGAGGTAGGCAGGGGGGAAGGTGGGATGCAAACTAGGAACACTTGTTAGAAAATGCGTGCTGGTGAAGGTGTTCTACATTGGATGATTAAAACTCAATCAGGAACAACTGTATAACTGTGAAGAAAAACCCAACTGTATTATGAATAACCTTGTAACCACGTTATTTAAATAAAAGTAGATTTTAAATAAAAGTTATTTAAAATAACTTTTTATATAAAAGTTTTATATAAAAGATTTTAAATAAAAGTTATTTAAAAAGTAGAATAAAAGGAAAAAAGTGAAAGGAAAAGTAAAAGAGTTATAGGTCAAAGAAAGAGGAAGAAAAAGCTACAATACAAGACAATAACACTCTAGAAAAGATAGGCAATAAAGCTCTTCTACATCAGACAGTATAGAGAGGAAGAAAGAGTCAAAAGGATGGAAAAGGGAAACAAAAATATATAAAGAAGGGACCTGAGGGATAGCACAGCTGTAAGGCATTCGCCTTGCATGCGACCAACACAGGACAGACCCCTATTTGAATCCCGGCATCCCATAAGGTCCCCCATGCCAGCCAGGAGCAACTTCTGAGTGCAGAGCCAGGAGTAACTCCTGAACACTGCCGGGTGTGACCCAACCCCCCCAAATTTAGAATAGTTTTACAGACTTATGTGTTTCAGAAAAAAATAGCATCTACATTTTTCCTTTTGAAATGCTAATCTGAATATTGACCATTACTTATAATTTTGTGTTTTTAAGATCTTTAGGAAGTCCACACTAAACAGATGATAATAATAACCCATTGATGAAGAAAAGAACAAAAAACAATTATATTCTCTCAGAAATGGCCAAAGCAATACTTTCACAAAGATCAAATATTGCAGCCCCAAAGCTTCACTCTCCATGTTCATCTTTTGGACAAGCTTAAATCGAAGACTGAATTATGCTACCTCTTGGAATGTTACAAAGATTAATGACATTAATAACTGTAAAGTTCTTTGAAGGTTAAAAGTACAAGTAATAAGTTTCTTAAAGTTGGCCTTTAATTGTGTAGCTAAAATGTATTGTCATGTTTCATTGAGACAAGTCTTGGAGAAGGAAAGAAACACACATAAGTTACATTGATTTATGTCCCTGTGCTGGTCCTGATTGGGAAAGTGATTTGTTACAGAACCTCGGATATATTCTAGATGTCAGCCAGGGAATGTGGAGGAGAAGGGTCATAGCAAGGAGAAAGACCTATTTTGAGAGGCCAGGTATCACAGGAACCAGAGGACTGGAAATTCAATGAATTTTGTTAATTCAATGAGTGTTTTGTGAATCCTTGTCAGAGAAAGACACTTATGTCCTTATTTATTCCATGCTCTGATTGTCTAACTCTCTGTTTGGTGAGTTTGCTGATTAAGAGAGGCAGAAATATCAGAAACATCAAGAGGAATATCATCTGGAATTCATCATACTGGGACATACATTCCCATCAGGGGTATGGGAGACCTTCATTTATTTAGGTACGAGGGAATTGTTTGCATCAGGTTGTGCATTCTATGCTCAGGTCTCAACAATATTAATTAAATAAGGTGAGACTAAATCAAAATGGCAAGGTAATGTACTGATACTATGATACGAGGTACTTAATCCTGTATCTTCTCCTAAGAGAAGATTTTTTTTCTAAACTCTGAGATCTGAACCCATGACAGGTTTCCCCTGTATTTGAAAGCAAACTGTTCCTATGACTTCCTTCATATGCCAACTCATTGTAAAGAGAAGAAACAAAACAATTGGTATTAATTTATATGGGAAATGTTTGAGAGTTCCCAGGTCCCCAAACAGTGGGCCAGATAAAACTAAATAGCATATTTAAGACTAAAATCACACTCAGATATGCAGAAAGCAGGAATACTCTGATAAATCCTCTGTCTGAGAGGGCAGTGTCAAGAAGGATCTTGGTAGTATCATCTCTTATACATAGTAACACACAGAGACTGAAAAACCAATGGTGCAAGCAATTTCCCTTTTTACTTTTTGTCATAAAAAATAAAGATCTTAGCCAAAGACCCGCATGCTATTTTTTTTAATTTTAATCATAGTGGTTTACATGATATTCACAGTAATTTTTAATAGAACCATTGAATATGAATTATCTTGTTCTGCCTCATACTTCTATGTCTTCCTACAAACTAAGAAAAAATATAGTGGATGGGACCCAGGAGCCAAACGGTCTCAAAATCATTGAGTGGGGAAAAATGGGCAAACCTAAACACCCAAACCAAAGTCAACAACTGTAGAATCAAGAGACCCAAACTACAATAAGCTCTACACTAGCAGTCCAGTGTGAAGTCATTGCTTGTGTTTCACAATCCCCAGAGAGGGAGAGGGATCCCCAAGCCCCAATTCAAGTAGGACAAGAGACACAGATCCAGGAACAATTCAGACACAGGAAATAATCTACACACGATAGGGAATGAATAGCAGGCCAAAAACGCACACAGCAAGCTGTTCACCCACAAGTCAGTCGCTCCACCACCTGGATCAACCAGCCAAGATGGCAGCTTCCCCTCCAGACCTCCCAAACAGTTTACTGGGAAAAACACAGCCCACCCCCAAGGGGAGGGGGAAAAGCCGGATGAGAAGGCACTAGGGAAACATCTTTTTAACATGTAAACCAAAGGAACCAGTCAAGACACATCTAATTAGAAGGCAATATGAGGACCAATCCAAAGGCCTTTACCAAGAGTCCAGGGAGCTAAGCGTGGTGGTATGGGAGGCATGCTGGGAACTATGACAGAGGGAAGTCAACACTGGTGATGTAAATGGCCCTAATTCACTGTCACTATGTACTTGAAATACAACTGTGAAAGACTTATAATTCACATTTGTCTCAATAAAACTTAAAAGAATAAATAAATGATACTAAAAGAAAATGAAGATTCCCCAGAAATCAGCAAGATTGTATAGAGATCAGGGATGCATTCAAGCAACCGAGGCTTAAAAGGACATACATGAGAATCCATTATTAATAGTATTATAAGTCACAGTATCCCAATCAGCGAAAGAGTAAACAAGGACCCTGAGTGATAGTATAAGAGGGTAGGGCACTTGCCTTTTATGAATCTGACCTGGGTTTCATCTCCGGCATCAGATATGGTCTCC
>PVKC010044753.1:0-11513 GCA_004027635.1 Crocidura indochinensis | reverse complement strand
GTGTGTGTGTGTGTGTGTGTGTGTGTGTGTGTGTGTGTGTGTGTGTGTGCCATGCTTAGCCAGAAAAGAGGGAAGTTTGCCTATTTCCAAGTCCAGAAAGTTCTCAATGTTGTCTACCTGGAATAGTGTCAGGGTAAGTTGACAAGAGCTCAAAATACCTAAAACCTCTAGAAAAGCAGCTCAGCATGAGAACAAGAGGAAATTTAGAAACTCAGAGGATGCAGTTGATAGCCCCTAATTCCTAATTCGCATGCCTAATTCCAGAGAGGAATTTTTCTTTGCTTAGATTTGTGCTGTTATTGGCAGATCAAAGTATTGCACCCATGACAATGGCAAGAGCCCCACTGTTGCAGATGTGGGGGCTACAAACATAGAAACCCCACTGACATACAGATAGGATCAAGAGTGAGAAAGAAAGAAAATTAGATCAAAAGCAACTAAGAAACAAGCGTGAGGGAGCAAGACCTAATTAAATATGAAAATCTTTAGAGGTTCAACTGAATTCCAACCCGCCACTTGTACCAATTATAAAAACCTTTAAAATTGGTAGAAATTTGGTGCTTCAAATTTTTCCAAAGTGAGATGTCTTCTAGACTCTACCCCTTGTTTCCTGAACCCTTGTATGTCAATGCTTTCTAGAATCCTCCTTCAGGAGAATAGTCCCTTTCTCCCTTGGGTATATCTACTGGGGACCCTCAGCCCACTGCTTTCTTTGTAATGTATCACTGCTTTCCATCCATCCTCGATCCTTTACTCTCAATTAAATTGCATTCATTTAACATAATGTGAATGCCCATTAAAATTATATTGTCTTTATATTATATATAAATTATATATAAGTATATATAAAAACATAAATTATATATATAGTGGATTAGAGTCATAAAGTAAAACCTCCCATTTAAAAGGGAAAATAAGTGTTGGAGTCTGAACTTAACATTTTAGTATTTTAGTATTGATCTAAACTTGCCCCCATACAAATGGGAAGAAACTGGGTTTCTAGAGTTTTCAGAGATGCTGATAAACACACAGATAGTCAAGGAGGACACAGACTAGGCAAGCCTGTGAGTCATGGGCAATGTCTGTTCTTCACAGTTGACATTTTTGCTAAATGGCAAAAGCTGTTTAAATATTTGTTCAAACTCATCTTCAGGCCATCAAGAGTTAACAAGATGCAGAAGGAGCCACAGGAAAATATTTCCATTGTTATTATCATCTTTTGTTCATTTAAAAATCTCTTTCCTTTTAGGTCCGTAGCTTCTGACCCCTATCTTCACTAAAGGAATCACTGGAAAGCTGTGATTGTTTAATTAGAAAATACAGTACCATAATTCAAAAATGTGTCATTACCTAAGTAGTTTGGTCAGAGGACAATCTTGGTCTACGAAGAAAATTCTTGACACTTCTAATTTAATTCTATTTATTTCCATATTTTTAAAATATGCTAACAGTTCCTAGGCACAAAGTCAAACCTATAAATTGATCAAACTGCATGTTTGCTCCTCCTTCAGTAGGTACCTCACTTAGGAAATGCCCTCAAAGTTATTTGTCGCTGTGAGTTTTTAATACTGTATCTCATGAATGATGTCGTCTACATCTCTCACATAAGGTCTCCAACTTTCTTCCTGTTATAGTCAATATCTAAGATGTATATGCAGCGGATCACAACAGAACAGCCTTGGGATTCACAGATGTTTCCCACACAATCCTGTCCTGTAAGGATCATGTCCAGAGCTCCTCAGACAAAGAACACTTCAGCTCCATGCCAGTATCAATGTTTCTTACCAATGGAAAACCCTCCCAACCCAAGTTATCAGAACTTGTGTGATTGGCTATGGAAGGTTAAGCCAAAGAAAAGTTCCTATGCCTACTGAGAACTGGATGAATATGAGAATGCTCATGTCCATCTCCTTAAAATGAGAATGGCTGGGTCTCTCATACTCACATTTTGCTGTTCTTCAGTTTGTGAATCTTGTGGCCTGGTGTGCCTCAATGGGTTACTTTCAATGCCGTCTTGGTCCAGTCTTTTCTCTGGTTGTATTTTAAAACTTGATAATTTCCTGCCCATTGCCTTGTGAGATTTTTTTCTCCCTGTGGGATAGACAGACTGAGTAAAGAGTAAGTTACTCATAACAAAAGCTTTTGGAGCCACCAGCACTACATAATTTTCTGTGATTTCATCACTAAACATCAGGGAGATGCAAATCAAAACAACTATGAGTTACCATCTCATGCCACAGAAATTGGTGCACATCACAAAGAATGATGTGGAGAGAAAGGAACTCTTATCCACTGCTGGTGGGAATACCATCTAGTTTAGCCTTTATGGAAAGCGATATGAAGATTCCTCCAAAAACTGAAAATTGAGTTCTCATACAATCTAGCTATACCACTCCTAGGAATACACCCTAGGAACACAAAAATACAACACAAAAATCCCTTCTTTACACTTATATTCATTGCTGCTCTATTTACAATAGCCAGACTCTGGAAATAACCAAGATGCCCTTCAACAGATGAATGACTAAAGAAACATATACACAATGGAATATTATGCAGTCGTCAGGAGAGATGAAGTCGTGAAATTTTCCTATACATGGATGTACATGGAATCTATTATGCTGAGTGAAATAAGTCAGAGGGAGAGAGATAGATGCAGAAGAGTCTCACTCATCTATGGGTTTTAAGAAAAATAAAAGACATTTTGCAATAATCCTCAGAGACAAAGAGAGGAGGGTTAGAAGGTCCAGCTCATGACATGAAGCACACCACAAAGAGTGGTGAGTGCAGTTAGAGAAATAACTACACGGAGAACTATCATAACAATGTGAATGAATGAGGGAAGTGGAAAGCCTGTCTAGAGTACAGGCAGGGTGGGGTGGGGAGGAGGGTGATTTGGATCATTGGTGGTAGGAATGTTGTACCGGTGAAGAGGGGTGTTCTTTACATGACTGAAACCCAACTACAATTATATTTGTAAGCAAGGTGTTTAAATAAATAAAAATAAGAGCCTGTGGTTTGTTGGGATTGGAGCAATAACACAGCAGGCAGGGCATTTGTCATGCAAGCAGACCAATCTAACTTTAATTTTCAGTGTCCCATTTGGTCCCTTGAGACTGCCAGAAGTGATTATTATTCCTGAACACAGAGAAAGGAGTAACCCAAGCAGTGTTGGGTATGGCCCAAAATACAAAAACAAACAAATGAAAACAAGTCTGTGGGTTCAGAACATGAAGCATTATACATGTGCCATGTGAGATATAAACAATCAATGTAGATTGCCACACAATGCAGAGTATTAGCAATAGCAGGCTGAGTTAGAGGCACAATTCCTGCCTTTCCTTCCTATCTTTCTGTCAAAGATAATGGCAGTTTTCACTAGAAGTGTAAACAGATGTGAGGTGCAGAGTTGTGAATTATTTAAAAATAATTAAGTACAGTTGGTTACATTGAAATATTGACACTCTATGGTGACTTCCTTGGTGACTTCCCAGCAATGATGGTAGTCAGCACTAGGCCAGGAGTTACCATTGTATTTGCTATCTGAAATTAACATAGTTCTCACTTATATAACAATAAGAAAATATAAAATAATAGGTGCATACATATATAAAAAAAGAGCAAATTTTAATACAGACATACACAAAGAAAATACAATGTGAGGACATAAAATGTTTCTCAAAATATTTTTCTATCTGGCCTCTTTTTGACCTTCTTTCTTAGTCTCATGTCCCACTTATATGTTTTTTTCATGTAAAGGACCTTCGGAATATAATGGGGCCCCCACAGTGAATCAACAGTAAGCCTCTTGACTGAGAAACACTGAGTTAGGAGACAGTCATCTGTACATTAAGAAAAGATGTATCAAAAATAAAATATGCATATAAAAACCAAAATAAAAATAAAACCTACAAACATTTTTATTCTAGAATTTTAGACTCTGTAACTTTGGATAAGAATCTGAGAGATAGTACAGGTGTTAAAGAATTTACATTGCATATTCCAACCCTGGTTTGGTCTATGGCACCAATTATGATTAACAGGCATAGCCAAAATTGAATCACTGAACATAGTTAGGTTTTAGGGGAAGGAAAAAAAGAATATCAAAATGTAACAGAACATATAATCGGCTATTGTTTAAAATTCCAATTTCTTATGACAGCCCAATGAATACAGGAGGTGCTCAATAGGACTTGCTGAAATGGCATTGACTAATATGACAGATATGAGGTCCTTAAAAAGTTTGGACTCAACATCTTACTTTCTTGGCATCCTCTGGTTTTGGGTAGTAGAAATGTTTGGGTATTTCCTCTACAAAGATCCACCTTTCCCATGTACATTCTTGTTTTAATAAAAAAAAAAAAAAAGTTTAACCATGACACAGAAAAGCAAGCAATCCCAAGCAGAGCTCAAGGTAGGAATGAGAGAAAAAGAGAAAAGGGAATCTGATGGGGCCATTCTTTGCATGGTGTTCAAGAAAGTACCTGAGAAGTTTAAAGAAAAGGGGGAGAAACCCTGGACCTTTGCCTTTCGTGGTTATTTGATTTAATCAAGATCAATCATTTGTTGTCTGTTTTCTGAAAAGTCACACCTGGAAATCTGACAATGCTTGAAGAAAGGGTATGACTGTAGCATGGTGTTCTGGAATTGCTCCTACGGGTACTTAGGAACCATGCAGTGGCAGATGTCAAAACCAGAGAAGACCTATACGCAGAGTTTGTACTCCAGTCCTTTGATTCATCTCTCTAGCCCTCAAAACTAAATGGTTCGTATTCATATGTTGCAGTCAAATAGCAATATTGTGTGTTGTAAGGTCAGGATAAAAAAAACCAGCAATACACCTCAGGTTCTTAACGAGCCAAATTTAAATAGTTTCAAATGCCATATAATCTCTGTGTAGTTCTAAACACATCCTCCAAGTTATAGATCCTCCCCAAGGTAAATATTTTCATAGAAGCAAACACAAGTTTTGCATATAAATGTTCTAGCCCATCAGAACACAATTCGCACTATCACTTTAAAAAAAATAAGTTGCTTGAGGAAATTATGTACACTCTTAAGGTGATGGCTGCATGCAGAGAAGAAAAATGACAAAACTAGGATGTGGCCAAAACCAAAAATAGTTTACAAAACTTGCTTATAGGAGGTAGGGATACAGCAGGAGGATTTTTCCACTTGGCGCTTCTTGCACCTCAATGTTTGCATCTTTCTCCCAATGTCTGGCACCTAACAAACTCCCTTCACAAAAGCACTTCATTAATCCCTAAATTCCATCATTGGAGTGATCGTGTCCAATTTTTAGAGATAAAGACAAGTGAAATTGAGTCGATAGTTGTTGTAATGTACGTAACAAGTGGAGAAGCTTAAATTTTGTCTCAGGTCCCCTGACTCTAAACCTTCAAGCATTCCGGGTCCCCAAGCATCTTATTCTTCTTTAACAATTTCTTAGTCTCTTCTCAGTTACCTATAATATTCACTTTCATGCTGGTTTGCCCGAGATGGAAGAATCAGTGCAGGACCTGATAGTCCAGTCACAGAGGACCAAGCAGTGACCGCTGAATGCACCCTCCCCAGGGACTAAGGTCACTTTTTTTTTTGTCTGCCTCTTTACTTTATTAATCAATAGGCCCCTAAACTCAGCTCAAAGAGGACCATTGTCTGAAATCTAAATTGCTCATTCCATTATTGTCCAAACAATCCTTCTGTTTACCTGCAAATTTCAGGAGGAGACCAGGGCTCTTTTAAGAAATGATCAAAGCAAATCATTCCGGCTTATGATCAAAGAGATGTTAACTCCCAGCTGGCCTCCTTTCCCAAATTGTACAACTCCCCTTATCTAAGTCATAATTAAAAAATGATTCAACTCCAGAATTCTGATTGCAATATATACATGACCTTCTCAGCGGCAAGCTTGGAACAAAGCCATGGAGAGGGCTAGCAAAAGCTTCATTATTATGAGAAAAAATGGTAACAGTAAAGGCTGTAATTCTATAGGTCAAAATGTCTTGACGGTTTCTAACTTGCTATTGGCCTTAGAAATCTTGGGAGCTCATGACATAAGCCCATAGAAAGAGAAAGGTGGAGGAGGCAAAATGAATGGTAACGAAGGGGCTAGAAGACATTCCCCAGGCCTTTGAAATCCTCCTGACTCCCATTCAACACTGACAGCCTGAGCAGGCTGTAAATTGAGCACCACTTGGTAACCCCAGAAATTGAGGCAGTTTAGTGAATTATTTCTGCAGTTGACACTGTAGACACAAGAAACCTCTTGTTTCCTAAGCAGACACAACTCAGCAGCTCAGGAGACACGGATTACCCATGGGAGAAGAGTTAGTGGGAGTGGGAGAGAACATGCCTTTTGAAATATGATTTATGCAGGGTTGGATCAGAGAACAAGGAGG
Organism: Crocidura indochinensis; assembly: GCA_004027635.1. NCBI lineage: Eukaryota > Metazoa > Chordata > Mammalia > Eulipotyphla > Soricidae > Crocidura > Crocidura indochinensis. Next base: position 5,112 of record PVKC010044753.1, on the reverse strand, counting down.
CAGGCAACTTGCCTATGCTGTTCCAACAGTGGAGGAATCAGCACAATCGATAATTTTTGCAAAATAAAATAAATCATCATTATCACCCCCAAAAAGAGCAGCCAGTCACCCTAGTGGGGCATGTTCATTTCAGAGGGCACCAGTTAAAAGACAATCAAAGCCAAGACCTCTGAAACCCAGCTCTATGAGATTTCCCTCATAGAGGGAATCATGGCAGGGGAAGACAAACCCTTTAAATGCGTTGAATCTTTTCTGTAGTTGAAACTACTGATTCATGTTGGAGAAAAGCAGATGAGCACATGCTAGAGAGCAAGTGTGCAGGTCCTAACATTGCAGTTAATAGAAAGCTAAATGAATGTATCTCATGACCTGGATTTTCCATGTAGGAGATCATATACCCTGGCACAGGTGGCCTAGGTAGGGGGTGAGCACTCCTATAATCTTTAAGTTAGTCTGGATGTGAGGAAGCAGACTTGAACCAGGGCAGGAAAGAGGGCTGGATGATGTGTATGTATCTGTGCAGATTGGAGAAATAAGAAGGGGAATGAAGTCCAGCTCCAGAAATTCCAATGTGCCAGTGAGGATTATGAAGGATTAGGAAGGACAGGGAGATCAACTGGTCAGACATGACCTCAGTCACCCAGGAAGTAATAGTAACATCACTGTAACATTTATTGAGGATTCCCTGCACATTCCATGATTAAGAGTTCTCTAGACACTAATTATAGGTATTATCAGCAAGTGATATCATAAACTGAGAGAACATAAAGTTTTCTAAATTGCAAAATCAGAGAATGAACCAAATTATGATGAAATTCATTTTTGGGGGGTGTCCACTCTAGGAATGTCTACTGCTGATTGACCTCATACCACTTTGGAATGTTCACAAATGTACATCAAAGGGGAATAGGAGTAGATTTATTAATGAATAATATCTTCATCTTGGAGTTATCTCAAGCCCTTTTACCATATCAATAATTCTTTCACCTGAGGTGTGATCTCTATGACCAAAATAAATGATTCTTTAATTCTACTAGTAATTCCTAGTAAATCAAGTCATTGTTCTGAATTTTTAAAGTGAAATGGGTGAAATCCAGATGTTTCCTTTTCATAGTCCACCAAAGCCCAGTACCACAGGTTAGATTTCAACAATATTGAGTTGGTAGTGATACAGTTGATCATAACCAGAAAGCCTAGAAGCAATAAAAACTCTCTATTCTTTTGCAAATAATAGTGCCATTATTATCATATATTATAACTATAGGTCGAAGATGATAAAGATATGCTATTTGAATAAATAGCACAAAGATATATAAAAAAGTTTATGAGCAGCTTTTTAGTTATTCAAGTAGGAATATTTTAAAAAGCTGCTTTCTCTGGAAAGGAAAATGTTTCATGATAATTGCTGGCAATCACAGATAAAATATCAAGAAAGAACACTTTTCTTTTTATTATATTGTACATTTAAAAAAAACTATAATCAAGGGAAATATACACTTGAAAATAAATATTATAAAAGAAGTTATTTAATCATGTAATTACATGAAAATCTAAAATGAATGTGATAGATAATATCAAAATTTTATACAATTTAAGAGTCTAAATTCAAGAGAAGAAGAAAAAAGCCAAGAGGCCAAAGTAAGGTAGATAGGATGTTTGCCTTGCATATGACCAACCCAAACAAATATAAAGCATCAAGTAATTCTTTTAAATCAAATTTTCTGAAGCAACGACAATCAAAAAAACAACATCATAAACAGTTCCAGAGAAAACCATGACTTTAAGACACAGATTCTAAGGAGAGACATAAATGCTTAGACTTTAAGGAAAGACATGCTACATGGCAATGCTGAAGATGGAACCAGTTTTAGTTCTTCTGCAATAAATATGTGGCAGGCTGTGATTTCAATAAAAATTTCAACCCAAATGTGGCAAAATAATTCTAGGTTTCAGCTACACAAATAAACAAGATCATTAAAAAACACTAAACAATTACATGTCATCCATAAAGCTACTAAAATGTAGATAATGTGGCATTGGTATAAAAATAACATCAAGGCCAATGACCCAGAAGAGTAATCTTGTTATATGTCATAGCCTATGATAAAAAAAAAATCACCAGCAAATTACCAGGAAAAAAGAACAACAAGGTTTTCCAATCAAGGAGATTGAAACAATCAGCTATTTGCTACATGCATTAACTAAATAATGACCTCATTCCAGATATCAAAGGGCTTCTCTGGTTAACTGGAGATTACAATATAAGTAAATATAAGTTGGTACTGGGAGATAGCTCAGCAATCAGAAAAGGCAAGTAGGCACCAGAACCTGAGTTAAACCTCAGCATCACATAACCCCAGTCCCACTGGTAAGTCCCTGATGATCCCCATCACAACCCATCAACATCAAATGACTTGGCTAAGCGCTGAAACTTGCAACTCAATTGATGAAGTACCAATTCAAGTGGCTTCAAGCTCCCTGCCCACTGCTAGGGAGACTACACCCACAACCCTCTAAAAAGACAAACTAAAAGAGGATTAAGTCTAATTCTTTAGTTTGGGAATGGTAAAGCCTTCTATTCTCAGACACAATCAAGCAATTGACTAAGTAAAAATTGGCTAGACCAACCTGGGTTCAGTATGCTAGCATTAGCAAACCCTATGGGTTGAGTCTCGTGTCAATTTGAAAGTCACTTCTTTAGGAAATGAATTGTACAGTAATTAAAATTCTTGCCAAGCAAAATAAAAATTTATTGATAGCAAGAAGACTTAGAAAGGTAATTGAACAAATGTGAAAAAATTGGTAGTGGGAACATTGCACTGGTGAATGGGGGGTAGGGGGTGTTTGTTTTGTTTTTGTTTTGGGACCACACCCACTGTTGCTCAGGGGTTAATCCTGGCTATGTGCTCACAAATTGCTCCTGGCTTGGGGGACAATATGGGAAGCCAAGATTCTAACTGAGGTCTGTCCTGGGTCAGCCAAGAGCAAGGCAAATGCTCTACCACTGCACTATTGCTCTAGGGCCCATGTTCTTTATATATATATTTGTGTGTATATACATATATAGATAAAACTACAAACATGCTTGTAATCATGGTGCTTAAAAAAAGATATTTATAAAAATGTGAGTGAAGTAAAATAGATTAAAGAACAGAAAGGGAAGCACATTTAATGAATTAGTGAAGAACTTGATAAGTTTCTAAATGCTCTATGAGTCACTATTTTCTTTGTTGGGCAGCCATTTAATATGTATCTTTAAATTACAAACAAAAATCTAAACAATGCAAATAATAACAAGAATAAAATGAAATCTCTAACCTAACACATTATTAATGAAATTTTAATTAGACATTTGGGAAAGGAATAGAGGCATTTGTCAGAAAACTTTAAAATGCTTCTTTTTTTCAATGATATTGTATTGTGGTCGAAGTGAACTACAATTCTTTCATAGTAATATTTGAGGCAAAATGCTTCTTTTTTTTAAATATATTTTGACCCAGGAATTCCACTTCTGGAAAACTATCTTAAGTGAATTATTGTTTAAAAAAATTTTTGATGGTGGGGTTGGAGCAATGGTGCATGGGTAGGGCATTTGTCATGCACAAGGCTGACATAGGACGGACCTTGGTTTGCTCTCCGGTGTTTTATATGACCCCCAGCCAGGAGCGATTTCTGAGCGCATAACCAGGATTAACCCCTGAGCATCACTGGGTGTGGCCCAAAAACTAAAAATTTTTTTTAGTGAAGACATTAAATAAGATAGCACTAGTACCAGTGAAAATACACAGCAGATTTTCAGCTTCAGAAGCATATGAGTTGGAGTAAATTCTTCCAAAAGAAATATTCAAAGTCCCTTTGATACATTTGTACAGTAAAACAGGAGTATATTTTCTACTTTTTTAAGACCACCTTTTCTTTTAAAATAATAAAGGCAGATTGATAGTTAATTATTATAGTTATTTGAGACTAATTATGACCCCAGAACAAGAGCATAAGCTGCCATTAGTAATGCCTTTGACTCAAAAGTCAAATAACCTGAACAGAATTGGGTTCCTATTAAAATTTAGGTAGGAAGCAAAGAATACTCAGTACTATGTCCCTGGTAGAATTCAAGCTTACTGGAAAGCTATCAAAATGAATCAAAATAATAGAATACATACATATATATATATATATATATATATATATATATATATATATATATATATATGAGGAAGACTATATTTTCTGAAGGTATGAGGAAGATTATACTTCCTGAAGGTATGTATTAAATGATGGTTTTTAATTCACTGATGCAATCTGATATTGGGTTAACACAAATTAATCACCTAACATTCATTCTTAGAATAATTGATCTCCATGTTTGAGGTGATAAATCTCCATGTTTTGGGGTAATCTAAATATGAGTAAAGTCGCTATTTTTATAGCCAGATTTGATTTGCTCAGTCATGACATTAAGTTCAAAAATTCAGTGGCACATCAGCAAAATTTAATCTTGCTAAATTTTATTAAGGTTACACCTGATTTATTCTATTTACATGTATCTTTTTATATTTCTTGAACATCAATCAATAGCTCAATGCTGGCTGAGGCATTCACAGTATAGGACTGAACAAAAACACCCAAATTCTGACATTATAAGATCCTGTATTTTCAGTAGAGAAACAAACATTAACCAAAGTCTGGCACATCATATATCAATATAACCATGATTAAGTGACACAAAGGAGAGGGAATGGGTGCCAGAAGAGTGTAATAAGGAAAACTCATCTACTGGGAGGCTGACATTTAGCTGACTCATTTAAAATGAGGCTAAACTGATTTCCCTGGGAAAGAGGGGAATTTGTCAAGGACTTTGGAGAGGGAAGTCATGCAAAGGCCTATACATAAAGAATAGCTTATGAAAAGGTTCCTTAGGATGAAAACCGGCTAGCCTCAAGTACTGTGAAAAGCAAGGTTCCCTACTTGCGATATCAGGCTGGGAATCCCTGCGAATCCACACCTGCCTAGAGTGGCCAACTACAAAGGACTGTAAGTTTGTCTTCTGTTTGTGTCTATCTTTCCTTTGCTGCCCTCCGAACTCGCGGGAGTGAGCCATCTTGGCTCAAAAAA
>PVKC010044752.1:0-11532 GCA_004027635.1 Crocidura indochinensis | reverse complement strand
CTGGGTATGGCCCAAACTCCCACCACCACCCATTCAAAGTAAATTTAAGTAGTTACTAGTTCGTTCTTAAACCTAAGAACAATCAAGAAATTAGTAGGTAGCAAGTAAAGTGTATGGTTATTACTAAAGCAATTTTGTCACATAATGAAGGAGGTGTTAAAAGTAATCTTCTCTGGGTATTAAATATTTTTTGCTACTGTCATGAGGAATTCAAAAAAAGTTTTAGAAGTCTGAACTGCTAAGTCTAATAATCTTTTGAAATGTTAAAAACCTCTCTAAGATTGTCCTCATTTTTAGTTAATCACAGGAATCTCCTGGTGCCATTTTTACAAACATTGGTTTGTAGTGTGCTATTTTCTCCAGAGTGTGAAGGGATTAAGTTGTGGTCACATTTTGCAGAGCTTTCCACTTTTATTCAGAACTGATCACATTGGCGCCATATGGTGAAACAGCCACTGTAATGGGAGTGCATGCTGGGTCCTTTACTTAATAAGATTGCTGAATGCTTCAGGGAACTTTCTTGCCATTCTGGTGGCTGTTGTCTTGTTGTTTCTGGTTTATTCACCTTTCTTTTTCAATTCCAATCATTTCTTTTTTGAAATAAATGTATATTGGTTTCAAATATTTCTTTGCTTCTAGTGCAACAGAAGAGCACTGATAAAAGTGAATATTCCCTTTAATATTATAATTTCTTTCCCTCACTTTCTAAAAGTAAATACTACCATGATGAAAAATTGGCTGCAAAAGTCCAATGTGACTTTATAAGATCTATTTGAAGGAGTAAAAATAACATAAAACATTTCAGCCATTCACTAAGTTGCATTTCTTCTCTCCTTAATAATTACCTTATAATATTTTTTGGATAGAGAATGCATGTGCCTCCTACTTAGTGGTGCTCAGGGCTTACCTTGTACTTCACTTTGGGGTCACTCCCAGTAGTGCTCAGGGACTGTTGTGCTACGTATTAAATCTGGGTTGACTAAATAGAATGCAAGTGCCCTACCCACTAAACGGTCTCTCCTGTCTTACCTTTTAATTGAAGAGTTTCAGTTTAGCATTTCGTTTCAGCATAACATCAGCAATTATTTATGTATAATCACTAATATTTGTTGCCTGCTTTTGTTTTTCACTCTTCTCAAGCTCTTCCTTTTTATAGCTGAACAATATTTTCTCCTTTGCTCTCTCTAATATTTTGGTGATCATATTCATACATTTTCTTATAGAAACCATATATTTAAATTGTTTCTAGTGCCTTTATAATGTATCTCAAGACCCTTGCCCTGAAACATTATTGGAGATAGCAACAATTCAGTTCCTGAGTTTGTGGGGGAAAATATTTTCTTTAATTCATTGGACTGCTAATGTGTTAGCTTTTTTAAGAAACTGTTTCAAGCTTGGAATCCTGGTCTTTGATCACATTCTTTTCACTTCCTTGGTTATGATAATATTATAATGAAGTAGACAATAGACCTCAAAAGGTTTAAAGTTATCTCATATTTGTTATTTTTGAAGTATGGTTCTTTGTTCTAAGCATTAATCTAGTTTATTTTATCCAACATTATTGTGTTTTTCCCATTTGGTTACCATTTGTTACCATTTTTCTGAACTTAATTTATAGATTATCTTAAAGAAATTCTGGTTTGGTAATTTGAGGAATATTCAAAAAGATTGCCCATTCACATAAGTAAGAGAAAAAATGTCAAAGTGGAAGAATGTTAGAGTACAATGGTCTAGAGTGCAATTTTTTCTGAGACCAGATGCATTTATTTTATCTATCATCTATTTCTTTTCATGCCACATAATCTTCATGAGTTTAAGGTGCAGCAAACACCACAGCCAGAAATGTGACAATCAGAGAATTATACATTTTCCAGATTCAAAGGATATAAGTATATCTATTGTAATGATACAGACAGAAATGTTGTATGCATTAAATAATACTGATTCCAATGGATGAATATGAGATCCATTGATAAAGTGCACCACTTTACCAAAACAGAAAAAGCAATAGAATGACTCATCTTATCAATCAAAAGAAATTATGAGGGCAATCATAAACAGACATGCTAAAACAAAGATGAAAAATCTGATTGTGACTGTGACCCTAATAAATTAAAATAAAAATATTATTCTTTTATGCAGTTTTATGTATTTATTGCCATAATGCTATGTGCCCAACTTCTCTATTTTATCTGCATATTCTGAATTTAATTGGTGATTTCAATGGCCAAATGGCTTGCTCTTTTCATATACTTTGTGATTCTTGGAGGAGACATTGTGAAAAATCTGAGTACTGTGGGATTTGCTACAAATTTATATAATCTATAACATTATAGACCAGAAACTTTCAGAAACCACTGAGCAACATGAACTTAGCATTATTTTTTATTTTTAATATAATTTTAATTTTAATAGTGACTTACATATCTTTCATATCTTACATATCATAGTGGCTTACATATCTTTCACAGTAATATTTTAGGTACATTAAACATTGAATCTGGGGAATTCCCATCACCAAATTTGTCCTCCCTCCACCCCCTACCCCATCTTACTTCTGAAAATGAGCTGAATCCTTCTAGAGGCTCTCATCCTTCGTTTGAGAGACAAAAGGAAAAAAAGAAAGTGGAACACCACAACAATACAAAAAGAAATATCAAATAAAATATCCAGTGAGCACTACATCAATAAAGATAAGCACCACATAATAGCCATGGTCTTGAAATAAAAACATGACAGAGCCCAAAAAGGAAGAAGAAAAGAAAAAAATAAACAACAACACAAAAAGAAAATTGGAGACAACAACTTCAATATCCACACCAAGACAAAGAAATTGAAAAAATGGATAAATAAGTAAAAAGTTTATTTTGTGCTTTTTTTGCATAGCACAGTAAATATTGGGGATATTAGAAAAGGAATTCCTTTGGCCTAAGGGTTTCTCCACCCTTGAAGTATACTGCCATGGGATTAACTATAGACTCCTTTCATGTTCATTTACTCTCCCATTGGTTTTTTTTTTTTTTTTTTGGTTTTTGGATCACACCCGGCAGTGCTCACGGGTTACTCCTGGCTCCATGCTCAGAAATTGCTCCTGGCAGGCACGGGAGACCATATGGGGCACCGGGATTCGAACCGATGACTTTTTGCATGAAAGGCAAACGCCTTACCTCCATGCTATCTCCCGGGCCCCCCATTGGTGTTTTTGTGGTGTATGGAAGACTTCTGATCCATCATGGGTGATAAAATTAGCATTATTGCTGCCCCACCACAATGTTGGTGAAAGGAGGTGCTCTTCTTATGAATGAAACCCAACTACAAACATGTTTGTAATCATGGTGCTCTAAATAAAGATATAAAAAATAAAAAAATTAAAAACTCAAAAAAAATTCCAGCTCTTGAGTCTTCTGTGCATCTTCTGTGCCTCAGGGATTCCTCCTATTATGTTTAATTTGACAAACCACTTTCACTGGTGACTGATTAACTTCTAGGTCTTTTTTATGATCACTGTCTGTACTAGACTTCAGCTATGAAAATGGTAGTAATGCCTGTCTGGTTTTCTCTTTGGTTTTGTTTTATTTTGGGCCACACTCAGTGACACTCAGGTATTATTTGTGACTAAGCGCTCAGAACTCACTCCTAGCTTGAGGGACTACATCGAATGCCAGAGAAGTGAACAACTGTCCTTCCTAGGTCAGCCGCGTGCAAAGCAAATGCCCTACTACTGCATATTATTGCCACGTATTACCATATATTATCACTGAGTCAGAATGTATAGCACAGGAGCACTGGTTTAGGGTTCTTGACATTTTGGTAGTTTGGAAGTAAAGAAATGATGTGCATCATGGGGCCGGAGAGATAGCATGGAGTTAGGGCATTTGCCTTGCATGCAGAATTACGGTGGTTCAAATCCGGGCTTACCATATGGTCCCCTGAGCCTGCCAGGAGCGATTTCTGAGCAGAGAGCCAAGAGCAACACCTGAACGCTGCTGGACCCAAAACTTCCCCCCCCCCAAAAAACGATGTGCATCAAACTTGAAGAGTAAATATTAGGATAGACATGTGCCCCAAACAATACATCAATTTTTAAAAACTGCTTTGAGTGTAGGTGAGGTGAAGAAAAAAATTGGATCACTGGTGGATGGCCATTGATGTATTGGGAATTGAAACACTGAGTGGTATATATTGGTGACTAAATAATACATACATAAATAAATAAATAACATACCTCTAAAACATGACATAAATATAGCTATTAAGCTAGGAAATATTAATGCACATTTTGAACTTGGCATACATGTTCCTAAATTTTGAGCTTTGAGAAGATAACCAGGTGGTCTTGCTCAGTAATGACATTCTGTTCCTAAAAAAGGACACCTGCGACAAGCCTCTGCCTTAATTTTCCTTCATCCTTTTGCTGCTAATTGAATCAACATGCTATATTACGTTATCTCTTTCTCCAATAAAATAAATTGAATATATGTAGTAAATTTGAAAAGTGAAATTTTTCCACTTAGCAGAGGTAGTTAGCACTGTTGATACTAATGTCTCATATACAACAATCTCATATTATACTGATAAATTACCACTCTTCTTTGTGTTGTTTGTTTTATCAATGAAACTAATCATGCCCAAAAGATGGTCAGAAAACTTGGTATTTATATTGGTCATTATTTTATTTCATTTTGTTTTTACCAAATCCTTTGTATTTTACTTCTGAAATAGCTTCTGAGTTGTTCATTATGATTATTTAACACCTAGGGAGCTTCTATTGTAGTCCCTAGCTTAAGAGCCATCAATATTCCCCAATTTCCAACATATTTCACAGTCAAGGTGTTGAATTGTGCTATTTAAGCAATAGACATCTTCAGTTCTCATGACCAAGAGTGATATCATGTCACTATAATAATGTCAACAATATAATATAATAAATTAATATTAGCAAAATTAATTCTGAAGTGTCAACAAAAATCATAGCACTTTACATCATGACAACCACCTCGTATATGAGTACCTTTGCTAGTACTAGACAAAAATTGTGCTGAAAGAAAAGGATTCCTAAGTCAAATATTTCTGACCTGGTTCTCAGGAAGTGTAAGAGACTTATAAGGAAAGTCTTGATTCCATGACTTCAGTTTCTTCACTTTCAGGTTATTGTTGAAAAATGGCTGAAATTTGTGACCAGACATGATAGATAATGGTTACTATGTGTTCAGCCTGGGTTAATCCTCAGCACCACACTGTCCTCCAGACATTCTGATTACATTCCAGGAAGCCCCTAGACTCCCTGGAGGACTATACAGTGTTTGTGTGACCCCCAACACCATAATCCTGAACAACATTACAGTTGCAGATTCTTATAGTGCCAAAATTGCTCATGGGTCTGTTATCCTTAGGCCTCTGACAGTCACAGACCCACTTCATAGTGGAAATTAAGTGTCAAAGCAATAAATCTGAAATATCTGGTAAAAAAAAATAGTATAATTAAAATATGTAGAATTGGGGGCCGGGCAGTGGCACTGGAAGTAAGGTGCCTGCCTTGCCTGCGCTAACCTAGGACAGACTGCGGTTCGATCCCCCAGTTCCCCATATGGTCTCCCGTGCCTGCCAGGATCGACTTCTGAGCCAATAGCCAGGAGTAACCCCTGAGCGTCACTGGGTGTGGCCCGAAAACCAAAAATAAATAAATAAAACATTTAAAATATGCAGAATTAAAGTAAGTTATGTAATGTATATGATAGCTATTTTTCCTTCTTCATTCACTCCAAGAGTTACTAAAAATATTCTTCTTTACTACATCATTTGTGAATGAGATTATCAAATACATGTTATTTTTGTATAATTTTGCATAGTAACTTCTTACTCATGCATATAAACATATATGTATATAAGTACCTGCTAATATTAGCATAAAATTAGGTACACTACCTAGCATTATACTTAAAAGGCTCTCTTGATATAAGAAGTAGTATTGTGTAAGTAGAAGAGAAGATGGGAATTTAGAGAAAGAAATTGTATACATAATATATATTTTAAAAACATTTATTTGCAGTTTTGTTTTCATTTTACCATAGTCAGAAAGTATGTTACCAAACCATTTGCTCACCAATATCGTGTCACTTTATAATACCATGAATACTTCTGGGAATTGAAAAATACTGGTTATATTTTATTTTTGTAACAGTGATAAAATATTGCTTCTTATAGATTTACTGGGTATATTATGAAATGTAAGTTCCTTCAAAAGATTTCCAAAGAAATTGCTTTATAAAAACACTTATTTTTAACCCCAACTCTAGATCTTAAGGAGTCATATAACTTGTGTTCATAATACTCAGCATGAAGCAGAGCAGAACATAATTAGGGGAAGATATTTAGCACTTGACAAATTATAGCTTGGGAGTTTGTTTGCTTCCAATCCTCAAAATACAATGGAGTCCTGTGGTGGAAGTGAGTTTTATAAGTTTTGTTTTATTTTCTCTTGGAATTTTTAATAGTATGTACTTTAACTTAACTCCATGCAGCATTTTAACACCTGGTGTTCAAAAAAAAACCAGTATAAGATAAATTCCTCACTGAGGACACAATAAAACAAATCATAATAATAAAATTTAAACATGACATAAATGCAAAGCCAGGCTACACTTTGCATGCCTCTAATTGATCATATAGAACAAGATTGCTGCAATTCTAGTTCTGTCTTGAACCTGGAACTCTGTAGAAGGTCACTTAGAATTTTTCATTATATGCACATACACAAAAATGGATTAGTGAAATTTACTTACAGACAAAAGATAAACAGTTGATTGGTCAATAATATAGAGAAATAGTATTAGCACTGAGCATGGAATAACCTCTGAACAGCATTGGTGTGACCAAAAATCAAAACAAGCAAAAGAAAAAAAAACCCTAAAAATAAATTACAAACAAAGCCCAGTAGGAGCCCATAAACAAAAAGTTACAAAAGCATATAAGTACTCAGGTTCCTAATTTCTAGTATTGTATATATATATATATATATATATATATATATATATATATATATATATATATATAATTTCAAGTTGTTTCAAAAGGATTAGAGTGCTAGACACTGCTTGATCTAGAACTTAGACTTAGGTTTATTTTGTTGTTCAAGGATTAGGTAGCTAGTGAATGTATGGATCTAAGCATTAAATCACATATATTATAGATATTTTACTTAATTATAAATGTAAATTATAGACACAGACATTATATGCATGTACATAGTGTTTATGTATTATGCTTAGCTATTTTTTTCTACTGATAGAATGTTAGAAATACACCCCAATGTAGTTTCTGTCATTTAAAAAAACACTGAATGGGGGCCGGGGAGATAGCATGGAGGTAAGGCGTTTGTCTTTCATGCAAAAGGTCATCAGTTCGAATCCGGGTGCCCCACATGGTTCCCAGTGCCTGCCAGGAGCAATTTCTGAGCATGGAGCCAGGAGTAACCCCTGAGCACTGCCGGGTGTGACCCAAAAACAAACAAACAAAAAAAACCAAAAAAACACTGAAGAGTAGTGCCCCAGCCATAGGGTATTAGGTCCAAGCTGGTATCTCAGTAACTTTTTTTTCTTTTTTGGTCCACACCCTGTGATGCAGAGTGGTTACTCCTGGCTCTGATCTCAGAAAGTGCTCCTGGCTTGGGGAACCATATGGGATGTCGGGAATCAAACCTGGATCGGTTGCACTCAAGGCAAATGCCCTACCGCTGTGTTATTGCTCTGGCCCTCAGCAACATATTTTTAAAGCAATTATATGGAAGAATGATCAGCATATAAAAATACATATATATTTAATGTACGCAAATTGATGATTTCAAAATCTAGCCGAACCATCACATACCAACTTTAGTTAATTCCTCTTTATTATCTTCACCATTATTGATTTTGTCGTTATTATTTTGTGATGAGGAAAAGGGATTCTGGAATCATCTTGTTCAACCCACAATTTGAGAGCAAAAATGGATAGTACCAAGAACAGTCAGTAGAATGAATATTTAGTGGAATAAAAAATAATTAGACTTTAACACCAAACCCATAGTCAACGACAACAGAATCGACACCAAATTTACAAAAAGCTGTACAAGTGGGGAAGAGTTACACTAGCCCTATGGGGGATAAGGAGAAAGATACGGGATGCATGCTGTGAACAGGGGTGGAGGGAAGACATCACTGGGGGTGGGTGGGAATGTCCCTCATTCATTTTCACTATGTGCCTTAAATATTTCTGTGAAAAATTGTAATTCATTGGGAGCCGGGCGGTGGCGCTGGAGGTAAGGTGCCTGCCTTGCTTGCGCTAGACTTGGACGTACCGCGGTTCGATCCCCCGGCTCCCATATGGTCCCCCAAGCCAGGAGCGACTTCTCAGTGCATAGCCAGGAGAAACCCCTGAGAGTCACTGGGTGTGGTCCAACCCCCCCAAAAAAAAAGAAAAATTGTAATTCACTTTGACCACAATAAAAAAGTAAACTAGAAAAAAAGGATGCATTTAGTTAGAAAAAAATGTATCAGAATATGTTGCCTATAGGTACTCTGTATTAAATATAGTTTATTGAGTCTAATTGAAATATTTTCCCTATGACTGAAGTATACCATATTTTTCTCCTTCTATCACTTTTTTGCTCTTCTTCTGATGTAAATAGTCTCATGGAGCATTTGTCTTTCTGTGTCTTTCTAATTCTGAAAGGACCAGAGAGAAGCCATGAACGGCTTCAGTTGGTACAGTAAATGAAGCAGTAAATTCAAGGCAATGCAACAAATACCACAAAACTATCGGGAGGCTTAAACCAACTTCAGCAGTTAATATTCATTGCCCAATCGAGTCTCTGCCCCCATAAGGGGTCTTAAACTCAATTTACCTGGGGGCCGCAGGAGGCAAAGTCGGGGTGATCCTTGAGTGCAAAGTCAATAGTAAGCCTTGAAAATTTGGGGTATGTGACCCAAACAACTAAAACAAAACAAAGATTCCTCTAGGGCAGGGCCACATAATGTTGTTCCAAGGGCCGGAAACAGCCCTCAGGCCCCGAGTTTGAGACCCCTGCATGACAAGACATCCTGTTTATGTCCTACTTGCAACATTGCACCCCCTTCCCCCAGGTCAACATCCTGTATACATCCTGCTTGCAACGCCCCATAAAAGTCCTATTAGGTCAGACCAAACACCTAGCAGCCTATAAGCAATGATGTAATGTGTAGCCAATCCCCACAAGGGTCATCTAGCCTGTTTGAAAATTCTCTAAACTGGGTATAAAAGTAAGACTGTAAGTTGGGCCAGGGTTTCCACTATACTGCAAGTGGTTGAATCTAGCATGTGCTTCAAAATATGTTTCTTGCTTTTGCATCCTATGTGTCTCTGATCAGGTCTAAGTTTCCAGATCTGGGATCGGGACTCAAAACTTTCCACTTCCCTAATGTTATTAATCTATACTACAGTGAATGGAAAGATTGCCCTTTCTAGTTAAATTTCAAAATGTTTAATTCAGGGTTAGAACAATAGCAAAGCACGTAGGGTGTTTGCCTTTCAGGAAATCAACCCAGATCTTATTCCCAACATCACATATGGTTTCCCAAAGCCTGACAGAAGTAATTTCTGAGCAAAGAGCAAGAAGTAACCCCTAAGCACCAAACCCCTGTAACCGAAAAGAAAAAAAAAAGTCTCCGGGGCCAGCGAGGTGGCGCTAGAGGTAAGGGTCTGCCTTGCAATAACTAGCCAAGGAAGAATCGCGTGAGATCCCCCGGTGTCCCATATGGTCCCCTCAAGCCAGGGGAAATTTCTGAGCGCTTAGCCAGGAGTAACCCCTGAGCATCAAACGGGTGTGGCTCAAAAAAAAAAAAAAGGGGGGGGGGGGGGGGGGGAGGAGGGAGATTTGGGACAATGGTGATGGGAACCTTGCACTGGTGATGGGTGGTGCTCTTTACATGACTGAAACCCAAACACAATTATGTATGTAATCAAGGTGTTAAAATAAAAAAAATCTCCATACAAAAACAACAAACGAACCCAAAACAAAATACTTAATTCACATAATATACCACATTTCATTTATCACGATCATCAATTTGTAGTTAAACGCTGTAATGCCTTGACTATTAAAAATAATTCTGCATGAAAACGGAAGCAAAAACAATTTCTCAAGATTCTGACCTCAATTATTTAATTATGTATATATTCATAAGTAAGATTATGGATCATTTGGTCTACTTTCTTTAGAATACTTGAGAATTGTACATATACTTTTCTACTTTGGCTCTACCAATTTATATTGCACACACAATTCCTTTGATTCATACATTCATGAACACTGGTTAAATTTTCTTTTTTGATATTCATCAATTTAGTAGGTGAGGGAATATCTCATTATTGCTTTGATTTGCATTTTCCTGATGATTAGTAATATAAAGCACTTTTTATTATACCTGCTGGTTAATTCTGGCTATGTTTGAGAAGTGGTTATTCATGGTCCACATTGACCAACTATAAATTTCATCCCCAAAGGACTGGGAAATTTCATTCCTACTCAGGACCATGGATTCTGAAGTACCAAGGAGGAAAGGATAATGAACAATACCTAAAGCAAATAGTCAAACCCCGGAATTCTTTGGAAAGGAATAGAAAGAACAAAGATCCAGATCCTTTGCCCTCTCCTTCACATTCCAATAAACATAAACAAATTCCTTTATTTAAGCACTGTGGTTACAAATATACTTATAGTTGGGTTTCAATCATAAAATGTAAACCTTTCACCAGTGCAACTTTCCCACCACCAATATCTTCAATTTTCCTCCTCCCCTATCCCTTCCTATCTTCCACACAGGAATTCTATTTATCTCTCTCACTTTCTTTGTTATGATAGTTGTTAGTGTAGTTACTTCTCTAATATCACTCACTGCTGTTTGTGGTAAGTTTCATCATGGAATGGTCCTTCAGCCCTTATCGCCACTGTCTTTGGGTATTACTACTATACTGGTTTTCTTAAATACCACAAAGGAGTGAAACTATTCTATGTCTATGTCTCTCACTCTGACTCAGAGTATCCATATCTTTCCATGAAGAGGCAAATTCCATGACTTCATTTTTCCTAAAAGCTGCATTGTTTAGACGTATCACATTTTCTTTAGTCACTCATCTGTTATTGGGCACCTGAGTTGTTTCCAAATTCTGGCTATTATAAACAGAGCTTCAATGAATATAGGAGTGCAGAGGGTTTTTTAGTACTATGTTTCTGTGTTCCTAGAATATATCCCTAGAAGTGGTTTTACTGGAACTTATGGGAGACCAATTTCCAGTTTTATGAGGAATTTCCATATTGTTTTCCAGAAGACAGCATTCCCACCAGCAGTGAATGAGAGTTCCTTTCTCCCCGCATCCACAGCAACACTGGTTGTTATTGTTTTTTGTGATATGTGCCAGTTGCTGTGGTTTGAAATGAAACTTCATTTATTTTTTTGATTTGCAACTCCCTGGTATTGTGGAATATTTTTCATGTGCCTTTTGGCCATCGTTATTTCT